>LR538066.1:5416-33316 GCA_900883565.2 Caenorhabditis panamensis | reverse complement strand
TTAAATGTATTATTGACAATTATAATTTTGAACCTTTTCTATCATTGACCCCGTCTATTTATTAAACTTACTATTTGTATTTATTTGTATAAGAGGCATAAGTCCTTCAAATAAACCTTACTACTACTACTACTATACTATCAATCCTGAACTTGATCTGGATTTTTTTTTGAAAAAAAAATTTTTCCTAAAAAATCACTACGAAAAAAATTTTTTTGTTTGAAAAATCAAAATTTTCCGGAAGTGTCCAGATTCTATTCAGGATTGATAGTATACGTTTAGATCTACTTATTACACAATTTGGTCCCTCTGAAAAAGCCCAGGAAGCAATCCAAATCGGTCCTCAAACACCCCTATGATGTATTGCAGACTTCAAGGCTACCGTAACCCAACAGATTTTGACCTCACGACAATCCACGTACCTACAGAAACCCATACAACCCTCTTCCAACCAATTTCAACTCATTTTCCCTCTTCCCATCTCTCAAATTGTATATTTCATCACGTTTCGAAACCCCTCTCCCATTTTGCGGGGGTTGCACGTTTTGTGCACATTCTGCGACGAGACAAACAACTTTTTCGATAAAAGATAGGAAAACTGTGATAAAGACGATTTCAAGGACTGATTTCTCCTATATTTGATAGGCTAATAGGCATCATAAGCTGTCAACTCTTCTTTGCAGCACACTGATTCTTAGTGCGTTAAACTAAAAGTGCGGCAGGCAGAAAGAGAGAACGAGCCAAAGTTCTTCTTGTTGTCCGGTTTCTGATAGGTACATATCACTGATAAGCGAGTGTTGACAGTCCAGAAAGTTCTATGTAGTTCACTGTTATGATAAACAGACCTGTTTAAAAGGGCATTCTCAATAGAGCGCACTTTCCACAGAGATTCGGATTGAGAGCCCGATCACCCCACTCTTTCTTTTTTTCTTATCACTTTTACTGATCGTAATAACTTTGACAAGTAGAGTTCCAAGAAACACTGTTTACTCTCTTCAAATCGAGTCTCTTTGAATTCAAAAAATTTCGGAGAAAAAGTGGGCAGTTTTTGGAAAATTTTCGGAGAGAATCACTGATAAACGCGAATTTTCATGAAGATTAGGTTAGTGTACATGTCAGAATGGTCATTGGTGATAAGAAAAAAAGAAAAGGAAGTTGGAAAAAGTATAGGATCCTAAAAAACGCTGGGCACCAGAAATGCGCCAGTGCACCGGAATTGCGTCAAGGCACGAGAAACGCGCCAAGGGTCAAAACACGTGACAGAAACACGTCTAGACACGAAAACTTCGTCAATTCATATCAAATTCCTATCAAATTTCCCATTTCCAACTCCAACTCTCAAACTCAAACCTTATCAGACTTTAACCCCAACCTGTCATGAGTGGTCAATGCTGTCACAACCGGTCATTTCTCGACTTTAATAGCATTAAAATACTTCCCCGTTTCAACTACAAAGTCCACACACACCCCGTTTACTCACCTGAATCACAATTTCCTGATTTCCTTTCGGCAAATCCACAACAACGAGTCGTTTGACTTCAGCTCTGTCCGAATACACAATAACTGACTTGGTGGCGAGTTGAGAGGCCTCGAACAAGTGGGCCGGTGAGCACCCGGGTTGTTCGACAATCATTTGTCTGGAAAGTAGAGGAAAAATGAATAAGAAAACAGGAAAAATGGGTCGAATTGAGCAAAATCTAACGAACTGATCGATACTTCAGGAAAAGTGGGCGGAGCCTAAGTGACTGATAAGAAGGTGTACTTTGAACGGTTCTAGATAACTTGTGATAACTAAAAAAGATAGTTTGAGTTTGAAAAGCAAGAAAAACGACTCCAAAAACTTTAAAAAGCTAGTTTTTGCTATACAAAAAGTAAGTTGGTGTTGGGCTGGCTAATGGCAATGTCCAACCCTCCCTTATCACTTAACACTTTATATCAATAAGTTGGCAGAGGTCAGTGATGATGGACAGCACACTGTGTGCACAAAGTGGCGGAAACTTTGAGAAAAGTTTGAAAAATTGGGAGAAAAAAAGGAAAAAGTCAAAGACTAACTGGTAAAAGTTGTTGACGGAGGGGCTTTTTGGGTTCTGGCGGTTTTGACTGACAAACATTTTTAGTGGTTGTTGATGAGGTGATTAGTTGATTGGAGGAGGGAGACAACTACCGTAGGAAAGAGGGGAATGTGCTGACTAGAAGAAAGACTTTGGGGGTAGGGTACTGTAGTAGTAGTAACGCCGCTATGACTTTGACACGCTATATCTACCGAACCATAAGAGATATTAAAAATTTGTTAACTACAAAAGTGTTTATCATAACTAGGGCTACATTTTTGTAGTTAGCAACTTTTTGATATCTTGTTTCCTTTTTGAGTTATGCTTGTTGGCGGAACTACTTATTTTTTGGGCGGGCGCCAAAGGCCAGACGCTGCTATGACTTTGACTCGCTATAGCTCACAAACTAAAAAAGATTTCAGAAAGTTGTTAACTAACAAAATGTTAATCATAATTAGAGCTACACTTTTGTAGTTGACAACTTTTTAATATTTTGCTTCCTGTTTGAGTTATACCTGTTGGCGCAATTACCAATTTGAGGCCCCTACGTTTCAATGTAGCTCAAATGCTGGCTTATGTTTAGGCTAGTATTAGGCCGATTTTAGTAATTTTACAATGATCATTTGAGTTTTATAGAATAGAAAACTTGAAAAAACATTAAAGGTCAGAAATTTGAGTCCCAAAAAGCTGTAAGGCTCAAAAACCAGATGTCAAACATCAAGATTTGGATTCGATATTTAGAAAAAAAGTCCCACGCTAGATCAAGTTTTTCTCAGAATTAGGGTTCAGGCAAGGATTCAGGGACCAATTCATCAAAAACAAAACGTACTAAATCTAGATCAAAATCTACAGTAACCCTCACCATCTTCAATTGGTAAAACAGAATCAACAAACTAACAAAAACCTCCCTTTCAGCGCCAGAGGAAAATGAGGAAAACGGTCATAGTCTTATACCCATACTCGCCTTGCCATTAACCAGTTGCAAGCCTCAGCTATAAAAATAAAAACTCCAACCCCAGTTCCCCTCTGATAAGCCTTCTCGAAAAAGTCAAACACCAAAAAAAGCTGCTGAACTCGGCTGCTTTTCTGTACACGTGCGTCTATGCGGAATGGTGACGTCAGGCGCCTGGGCACCTAGTGGTACCGCCGGGTACCCGTTATCAGGCACTGTCTCTTCTCGCTCTGGAGCACTCTGGAGCACTCCGCGAAGGTGATAGTGTCTATGGAGTGGCAACGAAACGGGGGGAAAGAGGGAGAAGGAGGAGGAGAGGAGTGGCAGGATTGTGTTGACTGATTAAGTTTAAGAGTGTTAGAGCAGCATGGAGAAGGATCGGAGGATCAAAAATGAGGCTTAAGGGGAAAGAGAAAAGGTACAGTAATCCAAGTGCCCATCCTAGAAGCTTCTGTATCACTGATAAAGCGGCCAAAGGGTCTTCAGCAGCTGATGTTGAAAAGTACAGTAACCCAGAAGGCTTCAAGTATGAACGATGCAAAAATGATATTTTCAAGTTCTAACAGTTTTGCTTTCATTATGATTGATAAGAGCTACTGTTTAGGGTTCCCTGATAAAGTTATGGATGTCAATCTGTTATTTTGTGTTGTTTCAAAAAGTACAGTAACCCAGATTCATTGAAAACTATACTTTTTACAGAAGAGGTTTGAAGCTAATCTACAGTAGCCCAGGAGGTCTAGAAAGTGCGCCAAAATAGTTAGAAACCTTAGAACAAGTACAGTAATCCCCTAGATCAAACCATCAACGTTTTGAAGTTGAACACCGGAAAAACAAAAGTGATAAGAAAGAAAGATCTAAAACGAACACTTCCTCTTCCTTTTTCTTATGTTTTTGGCCACTTTTTGCCCACTTTTTGACCCCTTCTCAAACCTACAGTACCCCACTTGCCAAAAACGGTCAACGACCAAAACTATGCAACACTAAAACCGCGCTATCGCCACTTTCTGCTGAATCTTCACAATGTTTTTCCCGGACTCCTCCAAACTGATATGCACTGATATCACTCGGCGACGAAATGAAAATTGGGTTATCAGTGACTGGGGAGGACCCGGAGACGCAGAGTTGTTGATTTAGAGAGCCGGGGGAGTCCCGGGGAGGCTAAAAATGGGCGACAAATAATGAACGCAATTGGACGGAGGCTACCACCTACACGTGGCGTTGTTTTGTGGGTCTCGACAGGAAAACAAGACAAGAAGAACTGAGGGGTACTGTAACTAGATAGACATTCTAGCTAGGTTTAAAAACATCTCTGAACATAAATAACGTGCAACATGCAAGAGAAATTCGAGATGGAATGAAGTCAAAGTCACAAGTCCCCTTTTTAGCGTGATGTGACGTTTTGTGATGACAGACATTTGATATGATGGGACATGCAAAAACCAAGAATATTCTGGACTAAAAGGGTTTTTGAGTAGGGAACTGTAACAAAACAACAGAGATTTGTACTATACGCTGTCTTGCGGCAATGAGACCCATGTGGTGAGCCACTCTCGCTCTCATAGTCAGTGCCTGAAATGCGTTAAAGTTTGCGCGCTTATATCTCACGAACCATAAAAGATAACAAAAAATTGTCAACTAACAAAATGTTTATCATGATAAGGGCTACATTTTTGTAGTTGACAACTTTTTGATATCTTGTTTCCTTCTTGAGTTATGCCTCTTTCCGCAACCACCACTTCTTGGCGCTGGCGCCAGGTGCCGCAATAACTTTGCAGCGGTATATCTCATGAACCATAAAAGATAACAAAAAATTGTCAACTAACAAAATATTTGTCATAATAAGGGCTACATTTCTGTAGTTGACAACTTTTTGCTATCTTTTTTGGTTCTCAAGATATGCAAAGTTTTCCAAACGTTGTTTTTTATCCATAGAGCGCACTTGAGCAAGAGCACATCAACAACGAAAAATAGAACGTGAACTTTTCCTTCAAGTTTTTCATGTTTTTTCCTCATTTTTGTAACTCTCACATTCCCAATTAATCAACACCGCCCATATTTGACTGCTAAAAGCTATAAAAATGACTCAAATGATTATCGACGAGTAAGTCTACTTTTGAGACATTCAGATGAGTACACCCAATTTTTCAGTCAACTCATCCTTTGGATCCTTTTTGGAATCTGCGGTCTTGAAACCATTTTGCTGATTATTATGTTCATAATTATCTATTGCAAAGACGAAAAATGGAGAAAAGAACGGAACTCTAAATAGTGAATTGGGATTTTGACTTGAATAAAAAAATTTTGTTTCAAAAAAAATTTTTTTTTGATTTTTTGATTTTTTTTCACGTCTCACGTTCCCTCATTTCTCCGTGACCTTGCAGAAATAGTTCTTAATCTTTATCAGCGTTAATCTAATCAGTTATCATTGAAAAAATTCAAAACCCACCGCCTTTATTCCAACTTTTGATATCGATTGAACTATGAAAATTGGTAAGTTTCAAAATCTCCCGTTTTCGAGAAAAATCTTCTGTTTTCAGCACTTCCATGTATACTAATCAAATTATTGATAATTTACACGTTTATTGGAGTTTCTGAAGCTCAAACTGAACCAACAACGACAGAGCCAACGACAACGCCAACACCTTCATTCGATAAAAAAGGATTGTAAGTTTGACTGACTTTGACGCGCTGTATCTCAGGAAGCAAAAGAGATATTAAAAAGTTGTCAACTACAAAAATGTAGCCCAAATTATGCTGATTATTATTATAATTAACAATTTGTTGATATCTTGTTTCCTTTTTGATTTATACTTAAAAGCGCAAAGACCACTTTTGGGCGCCGGCGCCAAAAGACAAACCCCGCTCTAACTTTGTAGCGCGATATCTCAAATACCAAAAGAGATATTAGAAAGTTCTAAACTAACAAAATGTAGCCCTAATTATGATAAACATTTTTGTAGTTAACAATTTTTTGCTATCTTTCGAAGTTCTTGAGATATGGCCGTTTTTGTAAACGCTTGCTTGCTGAGCGCATGAGCGATGAGCGCACGCCACTATGAGATATAACTTTTTGCAGAGATTTCGTCACACAACTTGGTGTCCTTATCGCATTTCAAATGTTAACTAAAACTGCGTTAATTTGTTCCATTGCCTACTTTTGCCATATGCGTGCTGTCCACAAACTTATGATGAAACAAAAGGCTTCGCTGCCGAAGAAGAAACATCAGAACAAGCATGGCACTAAAAAACAGCGAAAAGCTGCGACTTCAACGCTTCCGGTAGTCAAAAGACGTGCAAACTTGATGAGAAATGTGGAGAAAGATTCGACTTATGAGATGGCCAAGATGGATATGACAACGAAGCAGATCAAGTTTATTGAGAGGAAGCAGGTGGGTAATGGGGTTCTGCTAAAACTTTGTCACGCTGTATCTCAAGAATCATAAAAGATAACAAAAAGTTGTCAACTAACAAAATTTTTATCATAATCTGGGCTACATTTTTGTAGTTGAAATTTTCTTGATATCTTGTTTCCTTCTTGAGTTATGCCTATTCGCGCAAACACCCTTTTTGAGCGCGGGCGTCAAGTGCTAAATGCTGCATGACTTTGAAACGCTATATCTTAAGAACCATGAAAAATAACAAAAAGTTGTCAACTACAAAATTATAGATCAGTTTATGATAAACATTTTTGCAGTTAATACTTTTTAAATATCTTGTTTCCTTCTTGAGTTATGCCTTATGGCGCAACTACCTACTTTTGGGCGCGGGCGCCAAGCGCTGAATCCCGCTAAAACTTTGACACAATATATCTCAAAAACCATAAAAGATAACAAGAAGTTGTTAACTAACAAATTGTTCATCGTAATTTGGGCTACATTTTTACAGTTTACAATTTTTTCATACCTCTTTTGGTTCTCAAGTTATAACGCAAAATCCCAACCTTCATTTTCTCATTTTTTCCAGAAAAGCGTTCAACAATGGGACAAGTCTTCCAAGTTCACCAATAAAGATCCCATCCCATTGCTCACTTTTGCAGTTGTTGCCAATGATGTAACCCTAAACTAACCTTTTCAAACCCCCAACCCTCAAATTTCAGCTCATGGACTACCCAGAAGACAAGAAAAACTACGAGATCAAGAAGGTGACATTCAATGAGACGTCGTTCGTTCGGCTGCCAATTGGATGGGATTGTGATGATGTGGATGTATGGAAAACTTGAATTTCTGCCCCAAAAACTAAAAACACTCATTTCAGTTTGCAAAGAGCCGAATGGGCGGATCCATTGGATCTTCATCGATTATGACTGCAAGTATCCGGCAGGGACACTAGAACTTCTTGATTTTTTCAAGAAAACGTTTATAAAGTGTCATTTGCAACTACTTTCTACCTTATTTGTCATAATCTCAAGACTATTTGGGACTATTTGGAGTAATCTGTCAACACTAGACTTGCCGAAAAGAGAATGGGTACTTGACCGGGCGGGGTAAGAGTAAGAGTCAGATTTGGAGTACTTACTGAAGGAATAGTTACTGTTAGAAGTGTTTCTATAGTTCTAGGGATAAACCTAAGCTCTCTGCATAAGCCTAAACCCATTTCCAATTGGCTCCAATTGACCGCAGCTAGTCCCTTCCTCCCCTTCCAGGAAGGGCCTTCCTCATTGTCAATGGAACGAGGAGAATTGAGGATATGTACATTTACCCTAACACGCATTTAGCACACAGCACAAGATGGGGATGCGTAATTGCCCATGAAACAAGCAATTCAGCGAGAATATTCGCATTATTTGGACTTCACCACAACTAGTAATGTTGTTAAGTTTAGGGTAGGAGCTAGGGGATAGGGAAAGGGGTTATAACTTGAGAAGTATGAGAGATAGCAAGAAGTTGTTAATTACAAACATGTAGCTGGTAAAATTTTGAATGCTTTTGTAGTTGACAACTTTTTTACACAACGCTTCGTTTTTGAAATATAGCTCTTGGCGCAGGACCCATTTAGAGGGGGACGCCGCGACGCCGCGCCCCAGATTCTTGGGAAACCGTTTATATCTCAAAAACCATGAAAGATAGCAAAAAGTTGTCAACTACAAAAATAAAATTCACGTTTAGATCCACATTTTCTTAGTTAAAAACTTTTTGACACAATGTTTCGTTTTTGAGTTATGACTCTTGGCGCGGGACCCATTTAGAGAGAGGCGCCCCGGAGTCGCGCCCAAGAATTTGGAAAACCGTTAATATCTCAAGAACAATAAGAGATAGCAAAAAGCTTTAAACTACAAAAATGTAGCCCAAATTACGCTGATTATTTTTGTAGTTAACAATTTTTAGACTTCTTGTTTCCTTTTTGAGTTATGCCTGTTCGCGCAACTACCACTTCTGGGCGCGGACGCCAAGCGCCAAACGCCGCCCTAACTTTGTAGCGCGACATCTCAGGAACCATAAAAGATAGCAAAAAGTTGTTAACTACAAAAATAAACCTCACATTTAGATAAACATTTTGTTAGTTGACACCTTTTTGCTATCTCTTTTCCTTTTTGAGATACAAGACAATCTGTACAGAGGAATGAAGCTCTTTTTAAAGGCACTTTGGAGTTTTTCGAATTTCTTTGTGCTATTTCTCTTTTTTCTGATTTTTTCGATGTTCCTACATGTTTCATATTCCAAATAACCCTTTCAAAGCTCAGAAACTCTTTCCTTCCGGTACAAAGCACCTCCTAATCCCCCCTACTTTTCCCACCGCCCGTCTCCTAATCCCCTCCCATTTCCCTCGCCGAATCGACCCCAAGAGGTTTCCCAGTGTACTTCTCATATGATTAATGGTCCGTAACCCCTCCTCCTGTTGACTATGCTCAGTTTGCAAACAACCCCCGTCTTTCCGCGCGGAAATGCTGAGCGGAAGCATTAGTCGAATTACAGCTAATAAACGCGTAATTTAATGAAGCATATAGGTGAGGTGGATACGTGCGATTCCTCTTGTTCAAATATATCAAATTTTGTGGTGGTGGTGCTCAATGTGAATGCTCTGTGCACATTGAGCACCTTACGAAAAGCAAACAAAAATCGAGGCTACCTCCTGAATTGTTTGCTTTTTTACTATTCGCGCCTCCCTTCCTTCACACATTTTCTTTCCCTCTGTTTTGCTTCTCAAATTTTTGTTTCTAACCTTCATTTTTCCCCCTCTTTTCCTTGTGCGCAACCCCAATTGTCATTCTGCTTGCTTTGTCATCATTTTTGCGCGCTCCAACCAATCCAACCACTCGGAAACACGACTGACGCAATATTGTCGACCAATTCGGCATCTATCAAATTGCCTCGAAAAAATGCGAAAATGACCACAAATTGACAGTTGGAGTGCTTATCTAGTTGAAAAGTGACCAGTTCTTGATAATAGGCGTCGATTTTTGTCAGAAAATTGAAGTTTTTTTCATTTGACTGTAGAACTCGCGAAAAAGCCCAAAATCAAATGTTTGAGGACTCATTTGAAGGGGTTTCCGGTGGTTTCCCAAAGATCCAAATAGTGCGAGGAATAATTCTAAACGCTTTTTATTTATCCTAATGAATTTCTGGAATTTTCGAAAAAAAAAAATTTCAAATTTTTTCCACCTTGAAAAAAAAAATTTTTCCGAAAAAAAAATTTTCTTCAGAATTTTTTTTTGATTTTTATCAGGATTGATAGAAAAAGTTTAGATCTCTTTTTAACACTATTTAGATCTTTTGGAAACCACCGGGAACCCCTTCAAATGAGCTTTCAAACATCGGATTTTGGGCGTTTTCGAAATGTTGACTGTCAAAGTTTGAGAGTCCAAAAGTGCTCTTAGGAAGCATTTTTAGAAAAAATGAAAATCATATTTGAAATCAGCGTGTTGAAATCTATATATTAACATCATAAAAAGAGCAAATAGGCAAATTTTAGAAAAACATGTTTTTCGGTTCGGTCCAAAACCAAAACCTTATCATTTTGCATCAAAATTTCCACTATACACCTCCCTTCCCCCGTCCAAAATGTCTATATCATTCCCCACTCAATCTTCCTGAATCTCCTCGCCCTCCTAGTACACATTAAACGATGAAATCGTGTCCGAAAAGAGAGAGTCAAGAGACGCAGACGGGGGCGAGGGGCCGCCCGTCGTCTTCTCCACACAGCACAGCTGCGAGACTTTTCGCGCCACATTTCTCCGTTTTTCTCTGGGTTTTTCGTTCTTAGTTTTTTCTCTTACTTATTACCTACATATTCTTCCTTCAGGATGGCCACAAAGGACGCCCTCATCGCCGAGGAAGGCATCAATTTAGGTGGTGGTAGTAGTGGAGATGTCGCTACTTATGATAAGGTGGGTTTTTGATTTTTTTTTCCGATTTTTTTGCCAGAAAAAGGGTTTTTAGAGTTAAATTTGACGTGGAATCGGTTTTTTAGGCTAAATTTTGTTAAAACTGGTGGGTTTTGACCCAAAAAAGCAAAAAAATGAATTTGGGTGGGGTAGTAAGTAATGGAGATGTCGCTACTTATGATAAGGTGGGTTTTCGGTTTTTTGCGAATTTTAATGGGGAAAAGGGAGTTTCTAGGGTTAAGAAATGATGAAAAATCTGTTTTTCAAGTTGAAACTTTGCTATAACTCAGAAAAACACGAGAAATGAGCCACGGAAAATTCTAGAATCCTGGAAGTTTCACCTTTGACTTTCTTTCTTGTTCTAGGCTTGGGTTTTTTGGTTTTTGAGTGGTTTTGATAGGGAAGTAAAGTTTTTTGGGGTTAAATTTGATGAGGAAATTGATTTTTTAAACTAAAATTACTTTAAAGTTGCTGATTTTCGTGAAAAATGAGCTTTGGAAAATTCCAGAACATCAAAATCGTCACTTTGGATTTTCTTGCTTTTTCTAGTGTAAGATTCCGAGAATTTCACGAAAAACTTGGATTTACAAACACAACAAAACTAAAATTGGAGTTTTTTCATTCTAAAATCCATCAAAACTCGTTGATTTCCATCAAAAATGAGCCCGAAAAGTTCCAAAACCCAGAAATCGTCGCTTTTCACTTTTTCGCTTTTTTCGAAGAAAAATTTCCGCGAATTACACGAAAAACAAGGGTTTTTAAACAAAATTAACACAACGTTTGAATTTTTCAAGCCTAAATCCTTCAAAATCGATAGAATTTGAGCCAAAAAGCCCCAGAAAGTTCCTGAACACCCAAATCGTCTTTGACATTCAGCTCGTTTTGGAGCAGACTCAAATTCCACGAAAAACATGAATTTTCAAGTCAAATCAATTGAAAAATCACGAATTTCACCTTCAACCACCCCTAAAACATTCAACAATACATTCCAGAACGCCGAAGTCGTCAATTTTGAGCTCGAAACCAAAGCCATTGGACTGACCAAGGAGCAACTCGAGAAGTACCGCAATGATCCGTTTTGGAGACCTGTTAGGTGGGGTTTCAGCGTCATTTTTAATTTTTCAACTTCAAAACAGCTTCAAAGTCTATAAATTTCATTCCAGAACCGTCCTATTCGCTCTCTTTTGGGTCGCCTGGGCGCTCATGTTCGCCGGCGCCATCGCCATCGTCGTCCTCTCGCCAAAGTGTGCCGAAAAACAGAAACCCGAGTGGTGGCAGACTAAAGTGTCTTATCAGGTTAGTTACTTTACTTAATTCTCACGTAAATTCCCGCTCAAAACAAGTGTGACACCCATCTCAATACACCCCGGGAACACACTAATTTGACGGATTAGTCGGGTGCGAGATGACCTCGTTCACTCATCCCGCGCCTGTCAACTGTTTATCTGCACAATTAATCATCTTCTTCTCTTTCTTCTCATTCTCTCCGATCCCTTACGCCCTTTCATCTATATCTCTCTCTATTATTATTCAAATGCGTCGAGAATTTCAAAGGGTCTTGAGACTTGAGAATCCAAGGATCATTGGGGATGAGAGGAGAGAGAAAAAGAGCTCGCTGCTCGGAAATGAGGGATGTGAGTGAAATTGGTCGAACGTTCAGAAATTTGGTAAAAAACAACTGTTTCTAGGCTCCGAATTTTGTTTTCTATCCATTTTTAGCAAAAAAATTTGAAAAAATTGATACAGAAACAAGAAAATAGCAAAAAACCGATTTCGTAGCGAGACCCGCCGAATGCGACTTCCGTACCGTAGTTGGTCTTTTGGTGTTTTCTTGTTTCTGGACAGATTTGTTTTAACTTTTAACAATAAAACCAAATAGAAAATGTAATTTGAAACCTATTGACAGTTTATTCAACCCAAATTAGTCGGTTTTTCATTGCGAATCACCCATTTTTTGCAGCTTTTCTGCCGAAAACACGAAATCTGAAATTTTGCTATGAAAAACTGAACTGTTCTGGTCAAATTGACTATTTCTAGGCTCCAAATCTTGTTTTCTATTTATTTTTTGCAAAAAATTCAAGGAAATTGGCACAGAAACGAGAAAACAGCGAAAAACTGATTTCGTGGCAAGACCCGCCGAGTGCCACTTCCGTCACGAAGTCGGTTTTTCGGTGTTTTCTTGTTTCTGGACAGATTTTTTTATTTTTTTTGTCAAAACCTGGAAGAAAATAAAATTTGAAACCTACAGACAGTTTATTTGACCAGGATCCGTCAGTTTTTCATTGCGAACTACCCATTTTTGTAAATTTTCAGCTAAAATCCCTAATTCTGAAATTTTGCCATTAAAAACTCAATTGCCCTGGTCAAATTGATTATTTCTAGGCTTCAAATCTTGTTTTCTATCCATTTTTATCAAGAAAAATCAAGAAAATTGGTCCGGAAACGAGAAAACACCGAAAAACTGATTTCGTGGCGAGACCCACCGAGTGCCACTTCGCGTGACCGCAGTAGTGAAAAACTGCGAAAATTCTTGATTTTTAGCTCTAAACGCTCAGAATTCCGTGTTTTTCAAGATGAAACTCAATGTAAAATGACGAAAAAACGGTGTTTTTTACAAGAGGAACTTTGAAAAAGAGGAAAAACCCTCAATTTTTAGCACTAAAAGTTCAAATTCCTTGCTTTTCCAGATGCTAACCGCCACATTCCGTGATTCCGACAACGACGGTGTTGGAGACTTCCGTGGAATCATTGAAAAAATCGATCAACTCCGCAAAATCGGCTTCACCACCATCTACCCAACCCCTGTCATCAAGATCCAGAACGATGAGTACTTCAATTCCTACGATGTCGTTGATCATTTGGCTATCGATGAACGTTTTGGAACCGAGCAGGACTTCAAGGACCTTCTAGAAACTGTTCATAATAGGGACATGTACCTTGTAATGGACCTCCCCATCTCTACAGTCGACATCTCTCATCCATGGTTTGAAAAACGCGATGAAGCCAAATTCATCATGAGAAAACCCACTGATCCTGGGTTCAATGAGTCCAATTTCTACCCATTTCACGGAGCAACTCATCTCAAATATCTTGGCTATCCAACCAGTCAAAATCCCGTTTTGAACTGGAAGAACGCCGATGTTAAGGCTACTATCAATTCGGCGTTGCAAAAGTTTTTGGATTTGGGAGTTGATGGATTCCATTTGGATCATATTAGTCAATTGGCGGTGGATGCGAATGGAAAACCTGATGTGAGTTTTAGCTTTTTCTAAACATTTTTTTTTCTAGAAAATTTTCGAAAAAAATTTTTTTTGGGCGTTCAAAGTCTCGAAAAACCCCAAAATCAAAAGTTTGAGGACCGATTTTAAAGAGTTCCCGGTGGTTTCTAAAAGATTCAAATAGTGTTAAAAATAGATCTAAACTTTTTCTATCAATCCTGAAAAAAATTTGGAAATTTTCGGAAAAAAAAATTTTTTCACATGTCAAATTTTTTTTTTTTTTTTGGGAAACAAAATTTGAAGTTTGAAGACCACCTAGATAGGTTTCTGGCTTTTTTTAGAAAATACAAATAACGTTTTAAGTAGATCTAAACTATTATTTTCAATCCTGAACAGAATTTAGAGATTTTCGAGAAAAAAAAATTTTTCAAAAAAAAAAAAAATTTTCGAATTTTTTTTTTGAAAAAATTTTTTTTTTCGAAAATGTCCTAATTCTGTATAGGATTACTAATTTGAGTTTGAATCTGTTTTTTACACTATTCAAACTTTTTTGGAAAGACCGGAAACCTATCTAATAGATTACTTTTGGGCGCCCAAAGTCTCGAAAACCCCAAAATCCTATGTTTGAGGACCGATTTGAATGGGTTCCCGGTGGTTTCCAGAAGATTAAAATAGTGTTATAGGTAGATCTGAACGTATATCATCAATTCTGAACAGAATCTGAAGACTTTCGAAAAAAAAAATTTTCTTCAGAAAAAAATTTTTTTTTTGAAATTTTTTTTCAGAAAAAAATTTTTTTCCGAAAATTTAAAATTTTCTAGGAAAAAATGACTTTTCTAGTGAAATCAAATTATTACGCTAAAATTAAAATCAATTTCCAGCACGACGAAGCCATCAAAGTACTCCAAGAGCTCACCCAAGCAGTCACTCTCTACATTGAATCGAAGGAAGCGTTGGCTGATAAGAAAATGTAAATTTTCAATGGAAACTGCTTCAAAAGCGTCAATTTTTGTCTTTCAGTGTCCTATTCTCCTCTCTAAAAGACGTAGAAGAGCTCCACTCAAAAGCCACCGAAACCGGACTCTTGCACTATGTCATCGACAACTCGTTCACTAACATCAACGAAAAGAAGTGTGAACCGCATGTTGCAAAATGCGTTCATGACGCTCTTAATGCAGCGTATCAGAGGCATGAGGTTAGTTTTCAAATAATTGAAAAAATTCTGACTGAAAAAGCACCAAAATTTCGGTCTTTAGGTCGATAAATACCGGAGAAAGGTGGGTTCTGCCAGTTTCTGGTGGACTGAATGCCAGTAGAAATAGTGATAGAAAAGATGTGTTTGTGATAGGAAGAACGCATGAAAAGTAGTAGATTGAACGGATTCTGAATGCTAGAAATGTGAAAATTCGCTTTTGAGAGAGTTCGGTGGAGCGCGCTTGCAACGCACTCGGAACTTCTCGGGAGGGTCTCGGTTTTTCGGGTTTTTCTCGATTCTGGACGGATTTTCTCGAAGGTTTTTAACAAAACTAGTAGAAAAAGAGATTGGAAACATATTTACTATTGGTTTCCTACAAAATCTTGGGTTTTTCAAAGATTTTTTGTCGATTTTGTGTTGTCTCGCAAAATGTCATGAAATTGGGTAAATTTTAGTGAAAGACTACATATTTTTGATTGAATAAACTGTATTTGAGTTTGAAATTTTATTTATTGTTGCTTTTCATCAAAAATATTAAGAAAATCCGCCAAAAAACAAAAAAACCACAAACCCCCAAGCTCGCTCCAAAAGTGCAATGGAGCGCGTTTGCTACTTTTGGTTTTTTCTTGATTCTGGACGGATTTTTTCAATTTTTTTTGATGAAAACTGAAAGAAAAAGGGATTTTAAACATATTCACATTTAATTGCTTTTGAATTTTCCAGTTTTTAGAAGAGAAAAGTTGGTTTCGTGTTTTCTCGAAAAATGTCACAAAATATCACAAAAACTCGTGTATTTTGATGAAAAATTACATATTTCTTGATGAAATTGACTGTTTATAGGTTAAAATTACTTTTAGTACTCAATTCCATAAAAACAAGCAAAGAAAATCAGCCCAGAATTCAGAAAACCTCAAAAAACCAATTTCGCTCCAAAAGTTCAATGGAGCGCGTTTGCAACAAGTGAATGCTAGAAATTAGAAAACATGCTCAAATTGACTGTACAAACTCCAATTTCCTATTCCAGGCCGCAAAATACACCCCACACTGGCAATTCTCCAACGCCGACACTTCCCGCCTCGCCTCTCGCTTCGACGCCCCAACCGCCCACCTCCTCACTTTCCTTCAACTCACTCTCCCTGGAGCTGTATCTGTCTATTACGGACAAGAACTCGGATTGCAAGACGCCCTGAGCAAAGATGGACAATACAAACAAAACGGAGTGATGCAATGGTCACCAACCGGCTCGAATCATCACGGATTCAGTGACATCAAAGAGTCGATTTTCTTCCCGGAAGGCGATGATAAGTTGGAAATGGACAACTACGATACTCAATTCGGAAATGATAAATCTGCACTGAAGATTTATAGAAAACTCGCGAAACTGAGAGGAAGAGACGAGGCACTGATTGTTGGAGAAACGGTCAGGGACGAGTTGATCCAGGAAGATGTGATTCTCTTCTCGAGATTTGCTCGAGGAGTCAATAACACGGTCAATGGAAGTGTTTTTGTTGTTGCCCTTAACTTTGGAGACAAGGAACAGAAAATTGCATTCGGAGATGTGGATGTGGAGAGGTTGATCCCAGCGACAAGGAATTTGGGCAAGTCTCAGGTGAGTTTTGGAGGGTTTTCTGTATAGTTTTAAGCCAATTCTTCATGTAATTGATGAAAAAATAGCTTAGAATCTCTTTTCTCATCAATTTTCATGAAAATTTCATGAAATTTTCATCAAACCCCTACTTCCAGATGACCGTCGTCACCGCCAACGTCACCGACTACAAAGTCCGCGAGTACTACGACTTCTCCGGAACTCCACTCGTCCTCCCACCCAAACAAGCTGTTCTTTTCAAAATCTAACAAAAAAATTCTGGAAAACCTACAAAATTTCTCGTTTCCCTTCTTTTCTTGCAGATTGTCTCTATCTTCTGTATGATTCATGTTTTCCAGTTTCTAACAGTGAATTAAATGAATATTTTATGTTAAAAGATGTTGTAAGATGTATTTTTCACTTAAAATAGAGAAGATTTCCAGATTTTTCAGCAAATTTCAGCCAGAAAACAAGAAAAAATCAAGAAATTCCCAAAGAAATGAAAGATTTTTTAAAGGCGCATACCCAAAGTTCCAACGGGTCTCGCCACGATCACCTACCGTAACCCAAATCGCGACGGCGCCAGCGCCAATTTTCTCCCATTTTCGTCAGTTTTTCCTAAATTTTCAGTTGTTTCGCTAGTTTTTTGCTCATTTTCGACAATTTGTCGTGTTTCTCGTCCATTTTTCCGTGTTTTATGTGTAGTTTGCTGTAGAAATTCGGTTTTTTGATCCGGTTTTCGAGAAGAATTTAGGATTTTCGAAAACAAGCGATTCCTTGCTCATTTCCTCTCATTTGTCGGTCGTTTCTACTGTTTCTCTGCCGTTTCATGCGCTTCTCTTCTGTTCCCCTGTATTCCCAAAGTTTTTCTCATGATTTCTTCCTCGTCGGGTTTTTCTGTCTTTCGTTCGTTTCGCCAGTTTTCTGCTCGTTTTCGATGATTTTTTGGGTAGTTTCTCGCAAAGTTTAGGTTTTCAAATCCAGTTTTCGATAACAAGCGGTTCCGATTCCATTTCCCCTAATTTTCCGATCACTCCGATGGTTTCCCTCTTTTCCGCAACTCATTTCCCTCTAATTCCGGTCATTTCCAGCCACCACTCACCCGGAGCAGCCCAGGATGTCGCACCTGAACTACGAGACCCGCCTCCCACTCGGCCAAGCCGTTCGTGACCAATTCCTCGGACTACCCGCCCACCCGACCAAATGCCAGGCCACCTACGTCTGGATCGACGGCACCGGCGAGCAGCTCCGCTCCAAAACGCGCACAATCGACTCGGGAGCTCCAAAGACTGTCGCCGAGTACCCGATCTGGAACTACGACGGATCCAGCACCGGACAAGCCGTCGGCATCGACTCGGATCGCTACCTACGCCCTGTCGCAGTGTTCCCAGATCCGTTCCTGGGCGGAGCGAACGTTCTGGTGATGTGCGACACACTGGATCATGAGATGAAGCCGACAGGTTAGTTACTGGAAGGAAAGCTCCCCAAACTTCAATTTCCCCACTTTCAGCCACAAACCATCGTCTGGCGTGCAACGACATCATGAAAGAAGTTCGCGAGTCGCGTCCATGGTTCGGAATGGAGCAGGAATACCTGATCGTCGACCGCGACGAGCATCCGCTCGGCTGGCCGAAGCACGGATATCCAGCTCCACAAGGCAAGTACTACTGCGGAGTCGGAGCCGATCGCGCATTCGGAAGAGAAGTCGTCGAGACCCACTACCGCGCCTGCCTTCACGCCAACCTCAACATCTTCGGAGCCAACGCCGAGGTCACTCCAGGACAATGGGAGTTCCAGATTGGCACCTGCGAAGGCATCGAGATGGGCGACCAGCTGTGGATGGCCCGATACATCCTCCACCGTGTCGCCGAGCAATTCGGAGTGTGCATCTCCCTCGACCCCAAACCCAAAGTCACCATGGGCGACTGGAACGGCGCCGGATGCCACACCAACTTCTCCACCCTAGAAATGCGTGCTCCAGGAGGACTCAAAGCCATCGAGAAGGCCATGCTGGGACTCGAAAAGACGCACGACGAGGCGATGAAGCAGTACGATCCGAACGGCGGGAAGGACAACTTGCGACGACTCACCGGCCGACATGAGACCAGCTCCGCTGACAAGTTCTCGTGGGGAGTCGCCAATCGCAGCTGCTCCATTCGCATTCCAAGACAAGTGGCTGATGAGAAGATGGTTAGTCTTCATTCGTGCTGTTCTTTTCTGACTGTTTTCCTTGCAGGGCTACCTCGAAGACCGGCGTCCGTCCTCCAACTGCGATCCATACCTGGTGACAGCGATGATCGCGAAGAGTGTGCTGCTCTAAACACTTCCACTCAACAAATTGCAATCCAATTGTAAATATAACACCCCCTAGCACCTCATCTTGTACATTTCATTGCACCCCCGAAAAATTGTAGAAAATTTGTAGAAAATGTGTAGAAAATCAATCCAATCCCAGACATGATCTGAAAATAAACTAACTGTACACTATTTGCCTCGATTGTCACTTTATCACCTAGCCTAGCTTAGATATCATTCCCATTTCATTTCCCCCCATCAATTCGTAAGATATCAAAGTGTCTTCCGCGCGCGAGCCCGTCCCGTCTCATGATCCCCCATCAAACAAACAATTTGCTCATTTCGGAACGGTCAGCTCCCTTCCCCCCGACAAAGGTGTCCTTTCCGTCTTTTCCTCCTCTCCTCCCTTCCTTTTGTCCTTCTTTTGCTTCTCGGGAATCGTAATTCTATCCCTACCGCCACTACCCCACTTTTTATCACTTTTCCCCATTGTTTCAACACCTCTTTCGGGTCTTTGGCGCCCGGCCGTCGAGCTGGAGACGCTTTTAGATGCCGGAGTCACTTTTTGGTCTCTGTGGGTTCTGGCTTGTGATTCCTAGCTCTAGTTTGGTTTCCAGACTATCTAGAAGTTCCTAAAGATTGCATATCTAGTTTCTAGACTCTAGACCCCACCCCATATTCTGAAACTTGAATCTGGGAGAACCTGTTCAAAACCATCCAAAATCCTGAAAATTCTCGGCAATTCGACTCTGATTAGGTGACTAGAGCTTGTTTTCGATAACAGGTAGCTGGAAAATGAGAAACAAACGCCGAGTACTGCTAAAAACTATTCGTTTTCGTGGTGAGACCCACAGTAGCTGACAGCTGATGGGTGTTCGTGGTAGGTACCACTATTTGCCCTGTATCTCCGAAACCACAACAGATTTTGAGAAACGGGCAACACAGTCTTGTAGAGCAGGAAATTGTCTATCGATTGGTAGTAATATCCAGTTACAAATCCTTTTCTAACTCGACAAAGATCCAAAAGAAGAAATGCTACATTTCTCCAGTCTTGCGATTCTCAGCCTAGTCCTCCCATGTTTTGCCCTGTATCTCCGGAACCATGACAGATATTAGGAAATGGTCAACACAGTCTTGTAGAGCAGGATATTCTCTATCGATTGGTAGTAATATTAATGTACAACTCTTTCTCTAACGAGAAATAGACACGAGTGAATTTTTGGGTTTCTAGGAACCCAATCTCCATATGCGGCCTAGTCCATTTCTGTTTTGCCTTGTATCTCCGCAACCACAACAGATATCAAGAAACGGTTAACACAATCTTGTAGAACATGAAATGTTCTGTTAATTGATAATATTATCTACTCACAACTCCTCTCCTAACTTGGTATCCATCCAAGTGAAGTTACACCAACTTTCTGATGATGTGGGATTCTAGGTCATCATCTCTAACGACTTGAGAACCTCTAGAAACCCGAATTTCTGGATTTTAAGCTACCAGAACTTATTATGGCGTTGTTTCTCTTGTTCAGGGCATTGCCAATAGTTCTGTAGAAACCCGAAAACACAAGAATTGGACAAGTTAAAACATAGCAAATGTCGCTGGCCAATGGTGTTACATGTTTCTTTTTCAGTTGAACCTATGTCGAGTTAGAAGAAGAGTTATGAGTGGATATTGTTATCAATCGATAGAGAATTTTCTGTTCTACAAGATTGTAGTTGACAGTTTTTTGATATCTCTCATGGTTTTGGAGATACAAGACAAAACAGAGATGGACTAGGCCAAGTGGAGTTTGGTGGCAGAGAAACCCAAAATTCACTCGGGTCTATTTCTAGTTGCAAGAAGAGTCATGAGTGGATAAATATATCAGTCGATAGAGAATATCCTGTTCCACAAGATTGTAGTTGACCGTTTTTTAATATCTCTTGTGGTTTCAGAGATACATGGCAGTTAGTGATCATGGTAGGTCCTGATTCTAGCCAACGGTTTAGTAGAGGGCCTTGAAACCTGTAAACATGGATTTCTAGGTCCCCAAACCTTAAAAAAATGTTAGAGTTTAACTCCATACACATTCTGAACTCACGAAACACCTCTTGTTCTCAATTTTGATCCCCTAAACCCGAAAAACCGCTGCTCTTCTCACCCCCACCCCCACTCCTCTTTGCACCCATATTTGTCCTTGTTCTCTTTGTTTCCGACATGCTTCAACTACCGTAATCCTTTCCGATTTTGGAAATTCAGGCACCTGTACAGTAATCCGGACCGCAAACAAACTGGATGCAACAGTTCTCGCTGTCCTACCACTCGATCTACACGAGAAACTGGCGGGTCGTTGGAGCGATTTGGGTGCTTTGTGGATTGTGTACAAGTTAGTTAGGGTGAAGAGGAGGTTTTTCATTGAAAAGAGCAGAAAATTTGACTGTAGAAGATGTTTTTTGGAGTGAAACGGCCAAATTTGGCCAAATTTGAGACAATTAGCATTAGAGCGCACTTGCAACATGCCGAGCGGTTTTCAGCAGTCCTCCAAACCCTCGCCCTAATCCATCCAACATGGATCGGAAACGATGAAGGCGGATATTTCGGACTCTACGACTACTGCGGCACCAATGAATGTCCATGGAGTCCTTTTAGGTACCAAAATGAATATTTTCAATTGCCTTTTTCCAAATTACAATTGGATAACGTTCAGAGTCCGCCCACTAAGCATGTGGTTTGAAATCGCTGCATTTCTGGTCTTGGCTGCTACAGTTTTGAGCTTCCTGGCCATTTTTTCTATCTTGGTAAGAAGGATGGATAAATTCCTGTTACCCAGTCCGATTTCAGTTATTGGTGCTTCTTCGAGACCGCCACGCCTTCATTTTGTGCTCTTGGTTGCATTTTTTTGCTTGTAAGTTTTATGAGGGACTGGAAAACTAAGGGTTTGGGCTTCAAGGTCATCAGAGGTTCGAGGATCCTAGATTTTTGTACTGTGAGGTTCTTAGGCCACTACAATTTTCATGGTTGATGCAGGAAACTGGGTCGGGGACAACAGTTCTCATCTATTTAAACGTCATGTAGAGAAAGTTAGTACATTGAGCAAAAATGATATTGAAATCCAGTCTTGAGCGTTTTCTAGTGGTCTAGAATTGGATTCTTAGACCCTCACTTTGAACATGTTTCTGTTTCTATTGGTGGCCTAGAAATCCAATTCGCTCATTCTCTAGGCCAACAAGCCCTGTAAGGTCCTCATCCCATATTGACATAGATTTTCTAATGTTAAGAATGACTGGCTTAACAGTGCATTTGGGAAGTCTAAAGGTCCTCTCTCTTCAACCAGGTATCTATAGATTTTCTAAAAAGATCTGGTCTACCTGTGCTTGTGGGATGTCTCCTGTTCGTCTCTTCAACCAGCTATAGATTTTCTGAAGACAACAAACCAAACAGTGCTCCTGGGATCTATAACGGTGTACCTCCTCACCCCGATATAGATTTCCTAATGTTATCTGGTCTAATTGTGCCCATGGGATGTCTGATGATATAGATTTTCTAAGGTAGCCAATCTTTGATCGTTGAATGTCTAATGATGCACTACCTTATTAGATAAAGATTTCCTAAGAGTGCCAAACCTATCTGTTCTCGTGGGAAGTCTACAGGCCCTCTTCCCAATCGGTGCCCCGAGTCCGTGGCGGCGGCGGCCTCTCAGGGGTTCACCGTTTTCGCCTTCATTTTGCTCATTTTCGATCATTTATCCAATACTTTTTTGTGAAAAACATTTGGAAACACAATTTCCTAAATGTTTCTACAGAAAAATTTGAGAAAAAAAGTTGAAAATGAGCAAAATAAGGGCGAAAACGGTGAACCGCTGCAAATCTTGTTTTGGGTGGTCAGGGGAAGAGAAACGTTGTGAAGCTGATTTTCCGGATTCTGAATAAAAATACGCCCTACTGAAAGAAAAATACTGTTTTTAGTCATCTTCATGCTCACCGGCTGCATCCTCTACCCGTACGGCTGGGAAAACCCGCGAGTCCGAGAAATCTGCGAATCCCGCAAATTCCAACTCGGCCTCTGCCAAATCCGTTGGCCATTCCTCCTCGCAATGGTCCTGGTCTTTGATCAGTTATGTCTTTGCTGTCTTGGATTTGCTCTGGCCTTGAAAAAACCACCAAAGATACCGGAATTGCACTCTTTGACAGGTACTGTACATAGTACCGTACTACTAGGGTCTCGCCACGAAATCAGTTTTTTGGTGTTTTCTGGGTTTTTGACTGATTTTTCGGGATTTTGATGATAAAAACATATAGAAAAGAAGATTTGACCGGTTGATAGTCAGTTCAACCAAAACTGTTCAGTTTTTCAGCAAAAATTTTCAGATTTCGTGTTTTGGCAGAAATTTTTCAAAAGTAGTTGATTCTGGTCAAATCGACCATTTCCAGACTCCAAATTTCTTGTTCTATCCATTTTTTACCCTTAGAATTTTGAAAAAACAACCCAAAAACGAGAAAACTTCAAAAACCCCGATTCCGTGGCGAGACCCGCCAAGTGTCACTTCGCGTTTTTCGGTGTTTTCTCGTTTCGGGACCGATTTTTTTGAAATTTCTTTGGTAAAATCTGATAGAGAACAAAATGTGAAATTCAGAAATATTCAATTCGAACAGAATTATCAAGTTTTCATGGAAAAATTTCAGATTTCGTGTTTTCGACAGAAAAATTACAAAATTGGATTTTTTGCAATGAAAAACTCTTAAATTTTAGTCAAATAAAGTGTCTATAGGTTCCAAATCCTTTTTTCTATCCGTTTTCACCATCAAAATTTTTAAAAATTGAACCAGAATCGAGAAAACACCAAAAAAACCGATTTCGTGGCGAGACCTGCCAACTCGGAAACTCGGCCACTTCACAAAAACTGAACTTCAAATTTGCAGGATCCACCGTGATCAGTAACACGATTCAACCAGTACCACGACCACGCAAAATGTCCCTTCAAGACTCGTTTTATTCACATTCCGGATCTCGGTTAGAGTTGTAAAAATAAGTACCTATTTCAAATTTTCACGACTTTTTCACAAATGAAGTTGATCTGCATTTTAACTGTATTTTGATTGGAAATATGGTTTTCTAGAGCTGTTTCTGATTGTCTAGATGTCCAGGAGGTTAATTAGGCACCAAAAATGACGTAGACTACAAAAAACTACAAAAAACACCAAGATACACTACAAAAATCAACGATGAGAACACCAGATAAGACCCAGGAACGCCCAGATGAACCTTTTAGATTAGATAAAAACGACTCTAGGGGTCCTTAGACCATATTTTTTTATCATTCGGACCGTCTGGACCTTGCCAACATGCGGTTTTCTCTGGTTTTTGCAATTCTAGCCAGTTTCCTCCTGATTTCGGGATCGGACGCGTTTAGAGGTGGAATGAGACGTAAGTTGGGTTGGAAAAACAGGGTGTAACTTGATTCAAAATTTGTTTTATAAGCTGAAATTTTGAATGGTAGTAGTCAAAGGTATAAGCAAAAAACACTCCAAATTTCAGCCCATCAAACTCATTTTTCGCTGAGTTACACCCTTCTCAAAAACACCCTAAAATCCAACACGACACATTACAGAATGCCCCAAAGGATGGCTTCAGTTTCAGGACTCATGCTACTTTAGACAGCCGGATTTGCTCAATTTTAACGAAGCTAGACTCAGCTGCAGACAAAAACACGCGGATATCCTGAAAATCAACGATTCCTTCGAAATGGACGCCGTCAAGACCCTCTTCCCGGACTACTACATCACTTGGGTTGATGCTTGGTTGGAGGAGGAATTGTGAGTTTGCTAGGGAGTGAAGTGTATTGTTATGTATACGAATCGATAGAGTTTTTCAAGAGCTACAAGTTTGTAGTTGACCACTTTTCAAGAGCTTTTCTGGTTTTTGAGATACAAGGTGAAAACTGAGTTTGGGACAAAAAAAATTTCTACATGTAAATAGTTTTCAAAATTTTTGTTCAGAAAACTTGATAATTCCTAGCAAATCAACTACGAATAGGTGACGAAAGTTTGTTCTCACTTGTTTGAAGCTGAAAATTTGAGAAAAATCGGCCTGAAACCCCAAAAATCGAAGTTCGTGGTGAGACCCAACAGCAGTACAGGAACTTGCTATCTTTCTGAAATTTGAGCGAAATGAGCTCCAAAATGTTATACAAGACGCAAAAGACATGACAGACAGGATAAAAGTGCAATCAGAGCAAAATTTGAGATTTTGAAAAAAAAAATTTTTTTCAACTTTTTTCCAAAAAAATTTTTTTTCAATTTTTTTCGGAAATCCTGGGAATTCTTGCGATTCGAACTTAGAATAGGCGCCCAGAGCTTGTTTAAATTGATTTCTATCTGAAAAATTGAGAAAAAACATCCAAAACTTCGAAAACCGATGTTCGTGGCGAGACCCAAAACAGCAGTACAGGAACATGCTAACTTTCTGAAAATTGATGGGAATGGGCTCAAAATTGTTTTCCAAAACGCTAGAGACACGATGAACATAATGAAAATGGTTTCAGAGCAAAATTTGAAAATTTGAAAAAAAAAATTTTTTTTCAACTTGTTTTCGAAAAAAAAATTTTTTTAATTTTTTCGGAAATCCTGTGAATTTCTGCAATTTGAACTCAGAACAAGCGTCCAGAGCTTGTTTTCATTAATTTCTATCTGAAAAATGGAGAAAAAACATCTAAAACTTCGAAAACCGATGTTCGTGGCGAGACCCAAAACAGCAGTACAGAGACTTTCTACCTTTCTGAAAATTGATGGAAATGAGCTGAAAACTGTTTTTTTCGACGCTAGAGACACTCTAAGTATGATAAGAGTGGTTCCAGAGCAAAATTTGGAGTCTTTGAAAAAAAAAATTTTTCAACTTTTTTTCGAAAAAATTTTTTTTTGGAATGTTTTCTGAAAAATTTGAAAATTCCTAGCAACTCTTTATTCTTATATGTTTTCTAAGACGCGATAGACACCCTAGGCATGATGAAAAATGTTTCAGAGCAAAATTGAAATGTTGAAAAAAAAATTTTTTTTCGAAATTTTTCAAAAAAAAAAATTTTCAAATTTTTATGAAAAATCTGAAAATTTCTAGCAAATATTCACTCACAATTGTTTTCTAAGTTGCTAAAAACATAATGAACATGACAACAATGATTTCAGAGCAAATTTTAAAATTTTGAAAAAATAAATTTTTTCAACTTTTTTCAAAAAAAAATTTTTTTTTTTGAAAATTCAATTTTTCCAGGGAATGGCTCTACGAACCATACGAAGAGAAGATCAACGGAAAAACCAGCGTCACCGAATGCATCGGATTCTACGCATCGCCAACGAAAAAGTACAATTTCTGGTATTCGTGTCTCTCGAAATTCCACTCGATCTGTGAGAAACCATTGGACAGTTTTAGACAATGGGTTCAGTGATTTGAAAATTGATTTGTTTATGTATACTTTTTGAGAGTTTTGCAGAATAAACTATGAAATTTGAGCCATTTTTCAAATGTTGATTTTTCGATTTTCGAAAATTCTCGAAGGTTCTTTCCCGAAACCCTAAACGCAAGCTAATCCCTAATTCAAAAAGAGCAGGTGGAATACGGAATACACGAATACACCTCTAATTAGGTCACCAAACCATCTGCCCCCTTAGATAGAATAAGAATAGAGAATGTTCGAGAAGGCGAAACCGGAGAAACCGAGGAAAAGTGGACACAAAGATTGTTTACCGAGGGTTAGTCACTTTGGACTTAGCATCTGTGCTCATAGGTCACCAACAATCACACTTTTCCTTCTTATCAGTGATATAAGTGGGTCAGAGAAGGTTCTAGAAGGGAAAAAGAGCGAAAGAAAAAAAGCGATGAGGAAGAGAAAGAAGATTCTAGAAATGAGGAATTTTGGGTTAAAAAGTGAGAAAATCACTGTTTCCCTATCTAATTCAAAGCTAAAACGCGCAAAAATTCAATCTAAAACTATAGAAAATCAATTTTCTCATCATTTCCCAGACCCCACTTTCAAAAAATCAGAATTTTACCTGGTTTTCCACTCAAATTTCCGCAAATTTTACACTTTTAGGCCAGAAAAAGTCCAGTTACCCAAAAATTTGACCTTTTTTCGCACTATTTCACCGATTTTTCGGCCTACTCGACAGCCGCGAAATCATGATTCGATGCCTTCTAGAAGTTCTGATTTCGAAAATGCGCGACGACGAGAGAGTGCGTAAAGTGGAGAGACGCAGACAGAGAGCCTCGAACCTTCCAGGCCACCGCCGCGCCCCGCCCAGAATTTTTTTTCCTCAAAAGCCGCTCAATCTTTCTGAAAAGTATATCAATCGAAAGCCCGCAATCAGCTAAAAACAGTGCTATACTTTTCATTTCATAATACCCAGTCTCCGATAAATAGCACCCGCGCAAAGTGTGGTGCGCGCTCCCGCCTCCCACTTTCGTCGCGAACATTCTCTGCGGAAGCATCTCTTCATATAATTCTTTCTCTCTCCGCCGTTTTCCATACGAAGCTCCCTAGATTTCTGCTCCATTTACAGATTTTTGTCGCGATTTCGCTAAAATTACTAGTTTTCGACCAGTTCTACCCGAAAATCCTAAAATTTCCACCTAAATTCACTGCGAAACCTGTGAAATCTTGGATTTTCGAAAGTCGCCCGAAAAATTTCGAATTTTCCGCGCCGTTTCTCTTGCCGCCTTGTTTTAATTTTTGAATTGCACCTCGTTTCTTCGCATTTCTTCTCATTTACTCGCCGTATTTTCTCTTTTCAACACTTTTCTTTCAGAAATTAAGCATGTCGAAACACAACGCTGTTGGAATTGATTTGGGAACTACTTACTCCTGCGTCGGAGTGTTCATGCACGGAAAGGTCGAGATCATCGCCAACGACCAGGGAAACCGCACCACTCCATCGTATGTGGCTTTCACCGACACCGAGCGTCTCATCGGAGATGCTGCCAAGAACCAGGTCGCCATGAACCCGCACAACACCGTCTTCGGTTAGTTATTTTTGAGTTCTTTCTAGAAACGTTCTTGTCCTCCCCGCTTTACCTGTGTCCTCTTCTGTTCCGGCTTCTCCCCTTGTGGTTTTTGTCGATATAATATGAGGAAATAGTGAATGGATGTAACCCTGCTTTGGCGCCCCCATGCGTACTCAGTTTCTTTGTCGGTCCTACAATCCACCCTGTCCCAAACCCCTAGAGCCTTTGTTCTATCCTGATCCCATTATCAATTTGTTAATTTTCCAGATGCCAAGCGTCTCATCGGACGTAAGTTCGACGACCCAGCTG
>LR538065.1:0-37367 GCA_900883565.2 Caenorhabditis panamensis | reverse complement strand
CGAAGAAAGATGGTGACTTCGGTGTGCTGTACATTCCCGAGAAATCATATCAGCATAACTGGTTGCACTACGAGGGGAATTGGACATTCACCGGAGTTCCATTGGTCGAAGGGCTTGTTACAATGACGTTGAAAAAGCCAGTTGGCAGGAATACGGTTCTTTTGAAAAATGTCAAGATGTGGGTGCAGCCAGAAGAGGGAATACCAGCTGGTACAATCCACATGGACCCCGAGGTTTTGATGAAGCCCACTTACCGGATCAGCCTTGTCAAGCTCTTGGCCAGTTCCCTTGATGGCCCGGAGACAAGTCGTACCTTCTACGACTTTACCTCTTTGGGTAACAGCATTCGTGTCTCCTTTTCCAACAACACCATCGCTCCATGCGACAAGGATCAGTTCAACGAGTTCACCGCCAAGATGTTCAACGAGACAAATGGATCTGCCATTCCTCTATGCCCTGGATGAGAGAATCAGCATCGTTGAGCTCGCCATCACTCCAATTGATCCAGAATTCTGCCTGCCAAGAACTAAACCAACTTCAAACTTCCAACCCAAGCAACTGGGGAACCTTCTACCATGTCTTCTGCGGCACAGTCGCCGCCGGTCTGGTCATCTTCTTTGCTGCCTGGTTCATCTACATCCACTGTATTCGAGGCAAGTTTTGCATCACTAACATTGAAGAGACGAGCAAGATAACTTTTTCTGTTGTTTCTCTGTAACACTCACTAATTGAAGTAAGAATAACTCTAATCCTGATGTGTTATTTTTCGCTTTTTAGAGCGTGACATCCGCGAGACAGCCGTTTGAACTGCCACCAGGAATCTACACTAGCGAAGAGATCTACGTGTAATCACGTTTGGGTTGCGAATTGGCTTCATATGTCACTCCATTACAATATCTATTTCATTATTCCTAATCTTTTCAAATCAGGTTCTCTGATACCTCATTACATTCTTCTTTTATCAAGTTGCTCAAAACTTTCTATCAAGTTCTAATAAATCCGCACGATAACCGACAAACTGAAAAAAGATCTGTGGGTTTTTGAATGGTTTTTCGGCTCTGTTCCAAAAAAGAGGGATCATTAAAAAAAAGAGGGATCTGGAAAAAAAAGAGGGATCTTAACAAAAAAGAGGGATCAAGACAAAAAAGAGGGATCAAAACAAAATAGAGGGATCTGGAAAAAAAAAGAGGGATCTTAAAAAAAAGGTAGAAATATTCACAGTTTTCAACCAGAAATTGTTGTAAATGATACCTGACAACTAATTGTTGCCTACTCGTAGCCTGTTGTCTACTATTACAAAACATAGTTTTACAATGAATGAGCCTTTTTGACAAATTTGGAAAGACTTTTCATGAGTAAGAAGCTATTATTTGTGTTTCTGGTAGGGTAGAGACAATTTACAAGAGCCATTTCATAGTTTTCGGACCTCAAACCCGCATTTTTTCGTAGAAAAGTGATTGGTGTGTACTGGCAATCAGTTAATATAAACATCGAATTGGGGTCATAGGTTATGTTCTCTCTATTTCCTGACGATAATCTTCTAATTTTCACACATTTTTTAAGATCCCTCTTTTTTTTCCAGATCCCTCTATTTTATTTAGATCCCTCTATTTTGTTTAGATCCCTCTTTTTTGTTTTGATCCCTCTTTTTTTTAAAGATCCCTCTTTTTTTTCTAGATCCCTCTTTTTTTTCTAGATCCCTCTTTTTTGGAACAGAGCCGGTTTTTCGGCAAGTGGGGTAGATGTTTGCGAAAGTTGGTGCTTTAGAAAGTCTGGTTGACATCGAAAGTTGAAGGTTTGACTACTCAGGGCTCAATATATTGTTGGTCAACCAAATTGGAAGTCGTACAAAGTCCAAGACCCCAAAAGGCGCTGTGGGAACCACCAAAAGATTTTAGGAAAGGTGCATGTTAGCCTCCATGTGTTGCGGGTTGTTTGCAGTCAAAAATAAATTAGAAAGCAAGATGAACAGTTTCCAAACGAAACTCACATGTTTCTCACGGTCTTAAAAGTCTAAGCAAACATCGTTGTCGTCAAGATCAGTCTTGTAGGGCTGGTAGAGTAGGCGAATGAAGGTTGTGTGTAGTCGGCAGCCTAATGATAAGTACTCGGTGACCAATTGAACAGTGAGGAGTTTGTCAACATGCTGAAATCCCGCTAGTTTAGGAGACAGTTCCTCTCCAATAATGAACTAACCTTCATCATGGCCCAAAACGTGACAGCTCATTTTCTTTGTTTCTCCAGATACATCAGTGTTGTTCGTGAACTGTTTTCCATTAAAGTTGACGTGGATGTCGATGTCGTTAGTGTGATTGGAGCAGTTTGAGTTGAAAATTATGATTATTGTGAGGCAAAGAAACAGTAAATGAGAGGAGGGAGGTGGGGGAGAGGATCTCAAGTCAGTTCTAAAGTTTTGTTGGATGGAACGACTTGCCGAGACCAGTTCGAACCCAAAACAGTAGTATAACATAGAGATGGGGAAAGGGGAAAGGATCTCAAGTCAGTTCTAAAGTTTTGTTGGATGGAACGACTTGCCGAGACCAGTTCGAACCCAAAACGATAGTACTAGAGATGGGGAGGGGGAGGATGAACCGATTCCCAAAGAAACTCACATGTATCTCTTGGTCCTTGATCTCTCAGCAAGCATGGTTGTCCTGACGGGCAGTGGTGTTGGGCGTGTAGAGTTTTCCGGCCACTGACGTCGGCTTTGCGGGTTATGTGCAGTAGGGAGCTCTGGAAACCAACTAGTTCAAAAAGAAAAATTCACAAACATTGAACTAACCTTTATCATGGTCCAAAACAAGAAAGAGAGCGTCCGAGAGGTCACCATTTGCTAGGTAGGTAAGGAGACAGAATGATGGGAGGGCGGTCAATGAGGAGTGCGCCCTTCAGTCATTGATTGACCTGCGTCCGTCTCGCGTAATAAAAGATGAGAGAGTGTGTCTGCAAGAGAGGGCGCAGACGGAAAGATATCTATTAGCCATAAATCGACTAAAATAGGTACGGGTTCTTGGCTTAGTCTAAAACCTATACACCCAAATTGTTATCTGGAATGGTGCACTGTGGGCTCCGAGAGCCAACATGGGAGCTCCACAAAGTGTTCATTTGAATTAGGACACCCCAAAATTTCGAAAAACTTGAAAATTTTTTGCAAATTTTTCAGGTTTTTTTGTGCTTAGAGTCAAGAATACGCTCAGTACATGTCGTTCAGCTTATAAAATTCCAAGGTTGGAGCCCAGAATGAGCTCTGACGCCATGCTCAAGTTGCCAAAAATGCCTATTTTTGGACTATGTTTGAATTTTTGAATTTATAAAATCGGAAAAATTTTTGTTACTACCCAATACCAGAAAGGTTTTTCCACAATTTCCAGTCAAAATCATACTGAATCAGCTACCTAGACGAGCGCAGAGGCGCTCGATTCTCAGATTTTGTAAAAAGATGAAACTTGGAAAATCAAGTTTTTCCGAATAGGGAATTATAGCTTCAAAGTTGTTTTTTCATCATTTCGATAGGCAGTCCAGTTGTTGCAGACACAAATTGGATCAGCAAAGTAGACAGTGGCGCGGTTTCTGTCTAAAAAGAAAGACAAAAACCGTCATGGTTTGCTCTGCCCCTTTCTTCCTCACCTTCTTATGTTTACACAAGTGTTCTCACTGAATTCTCAATTTGGAATGAACTTACAGACTATCAACGTGGCTTTCCGAAGCCTTCCTTCACTTTCAATCGATGCTATTTGCCAAAAAGATTGCGAAACCGGAGAAGAAAACAATGGCGGTCAACACCGGTCGACGAGTGGCAAATGAAAGTGAAAAGAAGGAGAAGGGCGCTCGAGGCTTGTCCCTTCGTATCGCTATCAGTTTGGTTTTCCTCGCACACACTCTCTAAAACGCCTGTCCGAAAGTGAACATACAACACTAGCCCGGTAAAAGTCATAGAAAGGGGATTGATTGAATTTTGAAACGAAACGTTTCCTTTTCACAGAACATTCTTTTCTAATTGAATTTTATTCATATCGGTGATGATGGTCTAAATCAAAATACATACACCAAAAAAATTCAAAACTAGAAGAAAGAGACAATAAATTGAAATTTCAGGATATTGGGGGTGGAAATAAGAATTGAATATAAGAGCAAAAATATCACACAATATTGGTGTTCTACTCGGTGACAAGTGTTTTGTCAATGGTTAGAAGCTTGTTGTCAAAGAACAGTCTCAGGTAGCAGTTTGCTTCTTGAATCCTTCTGTATCTATGTCCCTCGCTATTTCCAACGATTGGGAATTCCCTCTCTATGTAGCTCCAAATGCCGTCAATGTCAGCAAACAGGTGAGACCCAACTGTGAAGCTCTCAAATTGCTCCACTCGACGGATGGCAGTCTAAAAAAGAGCATTTTGTGTATACTTGCAAAACATCAAAAAACCAACCTCGATCATTGTTGTTACCCCCTCCAATGAGAATTCGTTGATAGTGGATAGTTCAAACTTATTACAATGAAGTAATTGATCAATTGGAATACCACTCGAAACATCCAGTTCTTTCACTTGTCTCCATTGTTCCAGCGCCATCCAATTATACTCGAAAGGATACATACAGAGTCCAATTGTTGTCAAAGTGCCAGTCTTGAAAAAAGGAAGAAGTTCACTGATGACGATTTCGTTGTGAAGACATGTGATATAAAGTTTTTCCACGAAAAGTTGTTTATTCAAACTTCTTAGAGTTTGCGTCAACTCCAAATTGGCATCTAAACAATCTGCTTCATCCTCATCTTCATCCTCATCTTCATCGTCAAAATCATCGTCAAAATCATCGTCAAGATCATCATCGACAAAATCCTCAATATTTCCATTAATTGTTAACTCAAATTGTTTGATACTACACTTTGGATTTTTGACAAACGTTTTGAAATCAGAAAGAGCAGTTTTATAAGAATCCATTCCTTTCACGGTATGTGTTTTTTTCTCAATGCGTGTCCCAGTTTCTTGATTCTTTTCGGAAGATTCAATCAAACAACCGAAAGGTCGTTCTTTGTAGTAAATTTCGAAATCTGGATCAGTTCTTGTAGAAATATTAAAGATAGCGTTGTTATCTTCTAAAAGCAGTAGCATTGTCGCAATATCATGATGGCTGTTGTCCACAACAGCGCGGAGTTGTTTTGAAGTTTTTCGCAGTCTCATTCTGAAAGAGAAGTGAACAGATAAAAAAACATGAACCATTTTTAGTACTACAAGACTATTTACCTCGATTTCAATTCCAAACGGCTTGCAATGTTTTCCAGAATGAAGCTGGGCATTTGATCGAGAATTGGCATGAGTGGCATCACGAAAAATTGCACGGACTTGTTTTTGAGGAATACCAAGAACGATTAGACTTTCCTAAAAACTGGACTAGATGGTTAGCAAAAAGTCGATGGTGAGTGCAAGGCGGTTGCGATGCGGTCCAACAGATAGCTGTAGGTCAGTCGACTGGTGAGAGAGATGAGGAACAAAGAAAAAATGAACAGGTGCAGCTGTCATCTTGAGTAGCTGATTATTCGCTCTAATCCGTCTCAAGGCAGACATTGTCCCAGAATTGTCTCACCTGACATTGGCAGTCCTTAGACATCTTCAATCTTGTGTTGTTGGTCTCATAGTCGAAGATTCCGGATCTCTAGCTGGGTTCCGAGTGTGTTTCCATTCAATTTTTCAGTGTGTTCTATCTCTACAAAAACTTCTAGAACATACAGGTTTCAGACCTGTACAATCGCATGTTCTTGGTCTCTTAGTCGAAGGTTCCTTATTTCTAGTTGGATTTCGAGTGTATTTCCCTGACTTTTCTCATTTTAACTGTTGAAATCTTATTCATTAGATTCTGAGCACTTTTATACCTCGTAACATTCTGAAAAACTCGTCTGTCGGAATTTTTCTACCATTTTGAAAACTTTTTCAGCTACTAGATCAGTAACCAGAATACATAACTCCACTCCTCTCTTCTAAAAAATCTCAAGTTAGCGTACTAAAACCGATGAATCAGGTTTGCGATGTGCTTTCCAGGATATTTTTTCGTTAATTCCTTCAGTTTTCACTCAATATTTCTCTCTTCTCGAAACACGCATCGCAACCGCTTCGCGCTCTCTCTGAGCCTCCAGCAATACTCAATTGCCATAGAACCAGCCGTTCCCCTCACTCAATCCAACGTGTTGTTCAAACGATATCCTCTCATTTTTGTTCGATATCTTCTCAATTTATACCCAAATTCTTTTCCGGTTTCATTCTAACCATTTCCTCTTTTTTCTGCTCGAATTGATTTTTCTCTCTTTTCAGACTATCCTTGTCACTTTTGACCCCACTTTGAGCCATGAACTCGAACAACCAACCGATGCAACCTCAAGCCAATGCCTCTCCAAACCAACCAACCCATCCGGTTTACCCCATGTACCCGTTCCCGGGTTTTGATGGGTTTGCTGGATTTGCTGGAGCTGCTGGAATGCCAGGACCTTTCCCCATTCTGATGCCTGGAACTGGACCTTTCGCGATGCCAGGGGCTTTCCAAATGCCTGGATCTCTACCGATCCATCAAACTGCTGCGACACCTGGATTTGCTGCATTGGCTGGAGCTAACCTGATGTCAGGAGCTTTTCCTATGGCTCAAATGCCGGGATTTTCATCAAACTTTGGAGCTGTTGGAATGCCTGGATCTCCTCTAGGCCATCTCCCATTGTTGTCTCCATTTGCTCTAATGTCTCCATTCTTCGCGACTGCTCAAAATCCAATTGGGATGCCGATGTCTCTTATGAACGGTTTTGCAAATCCACAGTTGACAGCATTGTACACGGCTTTGAATGCTCAACAGCCTTCGATTCCTGCAGCTGCCACTCCAGCAAGTGTTCCAGAGGATCCAAAGGAAGGAGCAGTTGAAATCGCTTCCAGAAACCTTGCCGAATCAGCGACAGGTAAATTAACCAAAGTCACAGATCAACTAAGATACAAATTTTACAGGTGCTCCTCAACAAACACAACCACAAAACAGGAACAATGGGGATTCGGGAACAGATGAGGAGACTGGTGTGGATGAGAAGAATCCTAAATACAACTTCCCAGTGCCGGAGAATTACGAAGATGAAATGGAGGAGGAGATTTTTGTCAATCGAATGGCAGATGTTCCCGGCAATCTGGATCTGACACCAGATGACGTAGATGCTGAGAACAGAGAGGTTGAGGACAACGGAGAAATGAAGGAAGAAGGTGAGACTCATAGTTCAATGGATCTAGAAGCTAAACGTTCAGTTTTAGACGCTGCCAATCATCTCAGCGTCATGTCCGTTGAAAACAGTACCCAAAAAGTTGGAGAACCGGACCAGACCGTTCCTGTTCAAGATGGGGAACCTCTGCTCTTATCTACTCCTGTCCAAAGTAATTCAGCGCCTCATGGCAGACAAGAAGAAGACGAAATGGCTCTAGTGGACGCAGAAGAGGAAAATGAAGGTAGCAAAAATGAGCCGACATTTCCTGAACAAAAAACATATTTTTTCAGATACTGTTCAGTCAATCGAAAGACCACCAGCTCAGGGATCTGGAGAGCCGCAAGAGTTTCATCAGCAAGTGCATTCTCTGGTAGCTTCTTCTCACAATAAAGTGGAGATGGAATTTTTGGAAGCAAAGGAAGAACCAGAAGACGTTCAGCTTGGTGGACACGATGAACAACAACTTCCGGTTCCACCAAACCTAGTCATCAAGAGAGACCCAGCGATGAATGAAAAAGAACCAGAGTTTCCTGACGATGAGATGCCGATGGGACTTCTGGAATCAAAGGAAGAACCAGAAGACGTTCAGCTTGGTGGACACAGTGAACAACAAGTTCCGGTTCCGCCAAATCCAGTCATCAAGAGAGATCCAGCAAGGAATGCAGAAGAACCAGAGGGAAACAACGAAATTCCATATATCAATTGGGTAAAGATGGAAGAAGGTAACGTGTATGATGTTTCTCATAAGCTTACGCGTTTTCATTCAGATTCCGAAGCGCCAGAACATGCGGGTAACATGGAGCTCAAACTGGAAATCGATGATGCTCCGATGGCTAGAGAAGGACTTGAAAATTATGAAGAACAACTTCCGGCTTTGCCCAGTCCGGTTGCCGCTGCGAATCCAACACTCAATGGGCAGAATGAAAACAAACAGATTGCCCTACTCGTTCAGATGGAGGACACGAGGATTATAAAGCAAGAACCTGAAGAAGGCATGGATCAGTTGATGTCAGAAGCAGAGTTTAAAACTGAAAACTTTCCGGTTGTTGCACCGATTCCAAGTGGAGAGGAAGGAAACAAAGATCATGCGGAGGCGGATGATGAAGAGATGAGAGAAGGTAATACATCACTAGAAACGGTTCAGATTACAAACTAGAAAACTTTCAGAGCCCTATGCATTTGACGAAGAGGAGAACATGGACATTGGGAATGTTCTAATTGCAGAAGATCCGAATGGAGATGATGATCATCCCGTTCCAGCCTTGCCAAACCCAGTTGAAGATGCTCTGGATGTTGTGGAAGATGGAGCAGATGCCGGTAATGATCATGACAACAACCGCTTTTATTCTAAACGAAATAACTTTCAGAACCAGAAAATCCGCAACCCGAGGATGATGAAGTGGACATTGGAAGCGTGTACGTAAAGCTGCAACAAGTTCTTGGAGATCTTGGAAAAAAGTACAAGATCCCCAAAATCACCAAAATCTTTGCGGATAAATTCCTTGGCCGGAAAACAGAGACATTCAATTTTATCATGAAACATCCCAAGGCGTGGAACAAACTGCAGGACACCAGCAAAAAAGAATACCGGAAGATGGCGGCTTGGCTCGAGATGACTACAAGTGAACAAATGGGATGCATCTTCTACAAGAAGGTCGGACACGGGTACGTCCCGGATCCGGAAGCCGCAAAGCGTCCTTCGAGAATTGGAAGAAAGTCGAATAACATTGTCTCGTATCATCCATATCTTTGAATGATAATACTGATTGGTTTCTTGACTGTTGATTTTTTTGTCCGTTTTTTGTGCTTTAAATAAAGTATCATTGCTGACAATATGCAGAGGATTGTGGTTTCTGAACAAACAGAGAGGATTTGAATCTTTATGTATTAGCACAAATGGAATCAAGAACGAAACATCGGGGTGGGAGTAGATTGCCTATGGGAAGGACAATCAGGTTCAGATTCCCTACTGTCAATCCTCACGTTAGATGGATCAGATTAAGTGCTAATATCTATTGTTCTCTCTCATTTAACCCCGTCAATACATAGCAGTCCCAAATAAGGTCAACATCCACCAAGCTATCTTGCTCTTACTCAATCGTCTTCTCCTCTCTGTGGTCGTCTGTCTCTCTTGTATGGTCTCGTTTGGTTTATTTTATAAGGTAATCTCGTTCTTACTCATTCATTTTTATTGCTCATTTCTTCCGCTCTGTTTCCCTCTTTTCCTCTCCTTTCCTAATCCGTTAGGGTGTCGAGAGAGAGAGAGAGATGGTGAGGTCAGATTTTGCTTATCTTTGCTTTTTCTTTGATTTTTACTTCTTTTGAAACTTTCTCTACTCAATTTCTAGTTGCATTCTATTCAATATTTTTCAGAATGCTCGTCCCACACCCGTCTCCTGCAAGCAGTCGCCCATCGTCTCCTATCGAACCCGTCAAAGAGGATCTTCCTTTCTGGAGCAAGAACCGCAAACATGCTAGAAAAATGGACAGAATGGCATTGAATTCCATCAGAAAATCAGTAGAAGAGAAACATAAAAATGCAAGAAAAGAGGAGAGAAGAGAAAACCTTGCGGATTACCTACTCCACGAGTACGATCTGAATAGCGACTACGACTCAATCAAGAAAAAAGAAGAAGCTTGTATCAAAGCGCATCAAGAACTTGTAGCCCGAGCGGCTACAAAGGAAGGTGTCAGAGATTTTGAAGAGCTAATGTTTCGGGATCTCTTTTCTCGCCAGAGTTGCAAGGCGTACGAAGTTCTGAGATCCGAGGAACAACCAAAGAAACGGAACAACACGCCTGACTATGACGAGTTGGTTATTTCAGTGGAACAACGATTACAAAAGGAACTCCTGAAAAAAGATGCACCCTTACCAAAAGTCGAACCTCAAGATCAAGCAGGTACAATTTGTGTCCTTTTTCAAAATGTCAACAAGTTTTTCAGATATCAACGAGCCAACTCAACAGGATTACGACGCCTTCAAGCTCATTGCAAAGTCCAGAGACCACCACTGATCTCTGAACTTGCAGGTATAGTTTCGCTTCTCTTGATTCAAATAATCAATGATTCATTTTAGCTATTGACTCTCCAGTTGTCGACCAGGAACCTGAGGAACTTTTGCAACTTCACGAACAAGTTGACCAAAACCTCGAGGTGTTCCAGGGAACCCTGCGACTCAAGACGATCAAGCTGTTCGACAGATCCGAGGAAGTTCAGGAGAATGTTCAGCCACCACAAGAAGACCAAGAATCTCAGCGAGACCCGTCTCTCCAGAAACCCCAAGAACATAAAGAAGTTGTGTTATCCAAAAAAGACAAAGAAAAACTCAACAAATCCGAGGAGACCCTATTATCATATGGAATGCATCACGCAAGAGATTTGTTACAAGAGCCTCCACGGAAGCTGCAAAAAATTGAAGAACCTCAGAGAAGAAATCGTTTCAAAAACCGCAAGAACCCCGAAACAATGAGGAAATCCGACTGCCCCTGAATTTCGATCTCCCAGAATCGGCTCCGAGCTCACCAAATCTAGTCGTAGCAAATGGTCCAGATGGAAACGATGCTCCAGATGAAGATAAAGATGATGATGCTGTGGACATAGTAGACGTGTGGTCTCAGCTGGTGAATGTTCTGGAAAAGTATGAAACAAAATACAACATTGAAATGACGAGACTGTTCGCTGAGTACCTTGGCCGGGACACGAAATCTTTGAACAAAATCATGAAATATGGAACGACTGACTGGAAAAAAATAAGAGAACCTAGAAAAACGGAATGCAGAAAGATGGCGGCTTGGCTGGAAATGTCCACCGATGAGCAAATGAAATGCATCTTCTACAAGAAGGTCGGAAACAGTTATGTTCCAAATCCCGAGGCCGCGAAGCGAACAGCAAGAATTGGAAGAAAGTCTAATAAGATTGTCTCGTACCATGCTTGTCTCTAATTGAATATCTTGTTGATTGCCTAATGATTATTTACTACTGCTGTTTTTGTCTGTCTTCTTGATTTCTTTCTTAACTAATTTTTCACAAATAAATGCTGACAAGTTCGTTTTCCGCTGAACAAACATTATCATTGCCCATCAACAAACTAACCTTGTACATTTGTTCCTTTATCTCAAAAACTATGATGTTTATCGAAAAACTATCAACTGCAGAACTAATTACATTTTTGTAAGGAACAGTTTTGTAATTGACCACGTTTTGTTAATTCTCATGGATCTTGAGATATAAATGTTCAACTGAGCTCTTCAAACTACCTCATTGTTAGATGAACATCAGCAAAATAGCCTCATACATTTGTTCCTTTATCTCAAAAACTATGATATCCATCAAAAAAGTATTAACTACAAAACTAATTACACTATTGTAAGGAACATTTTTGTAGTTGACCACTTTTTGATAGCTATTTTGGTTTGTGAGATATAGAGGTTCCGATCAGCCCTTCCAACTACCTGATTGCTAGATGAAAATTACCAAAATAGCCTTGTGCATTTGTTCCTTTATCTCAAAAACTATGATGTTTATTGAAAAAGTATCAACTACAAAAATGATCACACTATTGTTAGGAACAATTTTGTAGTTGACTACTTTTTGATAGATATCTTTGTTCGTGAGATAAAGAGGTTCCAATCAGCCCTCCAAACTACCTTACTGTTACATGAAAATCAGCAGAGTAGCCTTGTACATTTGTCACTTTATCTCGAAAACTATAATATCCATCAAAAAACAATAAACAACAAAACTGATCACACTTTTGTAATAATCAATTTCGTAGTTGATCACTTTTTGATAATTTTTTTGGTTTGTAAGATATAGAGGTTCCAATCAGCCCTCCAAACTACCTTACTGTTACATGAAAATCAGCAGAGTAGCCCTGTACATCTGTTCCTTTATCTCGAAAACTATGATATCCATCAAAAAAGTATTAACTACAAAACTAATTACACTATTGTAAGGAACATTTTTGTAGTTGACCACTTTTTGATAGCTATTTTGGTTTGTGAGATATAGAGGTTCCAATCAGCCCTTCCAACTACCTCCTTGTTAGATGAACATCAGCAAAAAAGCCTCATACATTTGTTCTTTTATCTCAAAAACTATGATGTTAATTGAAAAAGTATCAACTACAAAAATGATCACACTATTGTTAGGAACAATTTTGTAGTTGACCACTTTTTGATAACTATTCTGGTTTGTGAGATATAGAGGTTCCAATCAGCCCTCCAAACTACCTTACTGTTAGATGAAAATCAGCAGAGTAGCCTTGTACATTTGTCACTTTATCTCGAAAACTATGATATCCATCGAAAAAGTATTAACTACAAAACTGACCACACTGTTATAAGGAACATTTTTGTAGTTGACCATTTTTTGTTAATTGTTTTGGTTCTTGAGATATAGAGGTTCCAATCAGCCCTTCCAACTACCGCCTTGTTAGATGAACATCAGCGAAATAGCCGCATACATTGGTTCCTTCATCTCAAAAACTATGATATCCATTAAAAAACAATCAACTACAAAAATGATCAAACTATTGTAAGAAACATTCTTGTAGTTGACCATTTTTTGTTAATTGTTTTGGTTCTTGAGATATAGAGGTTCTACTGAGCCCTTCAAACACGTTATCGTCACACGACAGTGGGACTAGGTTGCCGCAGGCTTGCGAAATCAGGTCAAGTTATAACTATTCTTGTTCGCTCTTGTTTCTAAAGTATTCTCACATCCCTTTTTATTAAAGTGTTGGGAAATACAAATTCTTCCCTCTTCCATTGCGAAAATGCACTGTGTACCCTTTGCAATGCCTCGGTCAAGGTCGTCTAGAGGTCTTGTGGCACAGTGAGAAGAGACGCAGACGATTGGCACGATGCCAATGTTTTCCGTCTCTTCTTTCCCCGCCGCTGCGGCCAACTTGCGGCTTTCGGTACCCCCTGTCGGGACACATAGGAGACTCCGCCCATCCACCGAAACTTTCCTATATAAACAATCTTCCCAGCTATTTCTCTCTTTCTCTTTTTCGTCCCCAGACGGGTTGACGCGCTATTGATGTCTCTGAGTTTATTGTTGTTTTATTTGGTTTTTACCAAGTAATGCAGTAAAGATGGAACTATATGGTGAGTGGTTTTTCATCAAATATTCATCTCTGCTTTGAGAAAGTTTCTAAAAAAATTTGGAGGGATTTAGAATTTTTTCTGATTTTTTTGAAGAATTTTCAAAAAAAATTGCAACTTTTTGAAAAGTTTTTTTTTCAATTTTTCGCTCTAAAATTTTTTCACATTTTTTTGCAAAAATAAGTAAAGAAGAAGAGAAAAACGGAGAAAATTAGGCTATAAAAACCCTACAAAGTTTGGAACATTCTAGATTTTGTTTTTGAATTTTCAAAATTAAAAAAAAATTTAAAAATTAAAAAAAAAACCATTTTCCAGGGCTCCGAGCTAACATCGGTCCAGTGCCTGCAAATGCTCGTCAAGCACTCGGACATGGAAATCCGACAACATCATTCGCTCCAAGGAGGACGCCATCAACATTCTCAGCGACTGCAGCAGCGCCAAGCGTGGTGGAGATTTTGAGGTAATTTTTTTAAAAAATAATCAGAATTTTTTAGAGGTTATATTGATTTTTCAAAAATTATGAGAGCTTCTCGAAAAATTTTGAAGGCTTCTGAATTTTTTCTAGAAAGTTTGGAAAGTTTTGCAGCTGTCGTTATTTTTTTGAATGATTTTCTGAAATTTTCTTGCAAAATTTGATCGAAAAGATTGTTTGGAGCCTAGAATTTCCATTTTAAAAAATTTTCAGCCTTTTTTTTTAATTTTTCAGCCGAAAACGCGAAATTTAAAAATTGAAAAAAAAACTCAATAATCCAAGTCGAATTTACTATTTCTAGGCTCCAAATTCTGTTTTCTATATGTTTTTACTTCAAAAATCTAGAAAAATCGCTTCGAAAACTGAAATTTTAACGAAATTCGACAATGATGCACTCTAATGCGAATTTTTCAGAATTTCAGTTTTTTTTTCAATTTTCACTAGATTTTAGCGCGAAAAAGCTTTTTACAAAAATAGTTTCATCATTATCAAATGTTTCTCGGAAAATTGTACTTTAGAAATTAAAAAAAATTTTTTTCAAAATTTTTTTTTTCGAAAAAAAGCTAAAAAACTTCTATAAAAACTCATTTTTTCAGTCATTCAAGCGTCGCGTGATGCAAACGCCATTCGAGGACGCATCGTTTGCTCCGGAAATCGGAAAGATGTCCGATGTCGTCGACACCTTGTCTGGACTTCACATCATCTACCGTCTCAAGCACAATTTTTTTAAATTATTTTTTACCAAAATTCCCCCATTTTTTCAATTTTTTTCCCGAATTTTTTGATTAGATTGCCGATTTTTCTCTGTGATATTAAATTTAAATTATGACATAAATTCTTTTTGAAAATTGCTGTTTTTGATGAGTTATAAGGGTTATAGCTCTTGTTGATTTTTTTGATCAAAAAAAAATTTAAAAACAAAATTTTTTTGTTTGCTTCAATAAAAGTGCAAACTTTGATTGGTTGTGAAATACAAAGTATCCTATTGCGAAATCGCGTTGTTGACCCTTTCCAATGCCTCGGTCAAGGTCGTCTAGAGGTTTTGTGGCAAAATGAGAAGAGACGCAGACATTGGCACAATGCCAATGTCTTCCGTCTCTTCTTTCCCCGCCGCTGCGGCCAACTTGCGGCTTTCGGTACCCCCTGTCGGGACACATAGGAGACTCCGCCCATCCACCGAAGCTTTCCTATATAAACACTGTCCCCAGCCATTTCTCTCATTTCTCTTTTTCGTCCCCAGATGGGTTGACGCGATATTGATTTTTCTCAAGTCTAGTCTTGTTTTATTTGGTTTTTACCAAATAACGCAGCAAAACTGGAATTTTATGGTGAGTGGTTTTCTATCAAATGTTCATCTCTGCGTTTAGAAAACAAAAAAAACAAGAAAAATGCTATGAAAATTTTGATTTTTTTTTAAATTTCCTAAGATGCACCCAAATTTTAGCTGAGTTGAGATTCTCATAAATTTCACATTTTGCAGTAGTGCCTAATTTTTTTTTTCAAGTTTCAAAGTTTTTCAGCATCTCTGACGAAGACTCCAGTCCAAAAGTGTGAAGATATTGGAGCTCGAGAAGCAATGGGCAAAGATGGAGAACGCGGAAATTTTTGAATAGTAAGTTTTTCCAATAGAAATTTATCAAAATTTTCAACAAAAAACAATGAAAAAATCGGAAAAAATCGAAAAAAAAATCAAGAAACTCAAATTTCTCCAATTTTGGCAACTTTCAACTTTTCAATTTTCAAAAATTTTGACAAACCTCTGTATAAAAGACAAAACCACCCTTCTATTCCAGAGTGCCCTGATTGTCGAGTCGCCCATGTGAGAATTTGGTAGTCCTTTCACCCTGACGGTACACAGAACTTCGAAAAGGTGAGCTTGTTTTATTCGAACTTTTTCCCCTTCAACGTTATTTTACAGAAAGCCGCTGGTTTGCTCCCATCCCGCAGTCGTCACCATCCGTCTACTGCCTGCCGAAACATCCAGCCGGATTTTAGTAAATTTAAAAAAAATTTTTTTTTAGTATTTATTGTAAGAAGTGGCCCTCGGCGGGTCTCGCCACGAAATCAGTTTTTCGCTGTTTTCTCGTTTTTGACTAGTTTTTTGAATTTTTTCTGATGAAAACGGATAGAAAACAGTATTTGAAACCTAGAAATAGTTCATTCGACTAGAATTATTGAGTTTTTCATTGCGATTCATTCCTTTTTGTAACTTTTCGGCCAAAAACACAAAATTTAAAAATTTTAGCTGAAAAACTGAACAGTTTTGGTTGAACTGACTATCAACGGGTTTCAAATTCTCTATTCTATCCGAATTCGTAGGAAAAAATTGAAAAAACCTGTCCAAAATCGAAAAAAACAGCAAATAACCCCTTTCAGTAATTATTGTAATTTTTGTATGTATTTAATTTATACATTTTAAGTTGAGGATGCTCCAAGAAATTCCCTCCCTTTATTCTTGTTGCCCCGAATTATGTTTCAACCCTCCATATTCCGACATTTATTTCAATAAAAGTACAAAACGCTAGAACTTTGATTTGTTGTGAAATACAATGTCTTTCATTGCGAAATTCAGAAATTGCAATGTTGACTTTTTCCAATGCCTCGGTCAAGGTCGGGTAGAGGCCTTGTGACATTGTGAGAAGAGACGCAGACATTGGCATGATGCCAAAGTTCTCCGCCCGTTGTTTGCCTGCCGTGGCGGACACACGGCTTTCGGTACCCCTATCGGGACACATAGAAGACTCCGCCCACCCACCGAAGTTCCGCTATATGAACACTCTCCCCAGCCATTTCTCTCTTTTTCTTTTTCGTCCCCTGGCGGGTTGACGCGCAATTGATTTTTCTAAATTTACTCCCGTTTTATTTGGTTTTTACCAAGTAATGCAGCAAAAATGGATTCACATGGTGAGTGGTTTCTCATTAGATGTTTACCTCTGTTTGTAGGAAGCAGAAAACAACAAAAACACTTTCGAAATCTCGATTTTTTTAGTTTCTTCTTGGCATTGACAAGTAGAAAACTGACAAGGGAAGTGTTTTAGGTCGGTATGCTATATTTGGCTGAAATTTTGCACACGGATAGCCCATAGCTCCATTAGTCGGATCCCAAAAGGATTTTTCTGCCTTAAGCCTCTGGTGACCTAGATAATCAAAAAACTCCACAAAATCTCAACAGTTATCACAAAATACGTTGACCTAAAATTTTACGTAAACCAGGAATGAATATCAATATAGCATACCGACCTAAAACTCTTCCCTTGTGAGATGGCGATGAAGGCTGTGAAGCGATTCAAGTGGTACCATTTTTGTAGGTAAATTTTTGTTTTTCTAGTTCCAACCATTGTTCTGCGCTTTTCAATCTTCACAAAGTATTCATTTTTTCCAGAATTGCTGCAAACCAAGGTCTACACATTGTCATTTATATGGCGGAAGCGATCAGTGACGAAATCGGCGATGGTAAGTCGCAGCGCCTTTGTGGCAAACTTCACAATTTCTTTTTTGCAGGGATCGATTTGGACACCAAAGCCGTTCTGTTGCTGAGAGAGGCGCTGCAAGAAGTCGCACTGGCTCGTTCTGAGAGAGCCTTTGATGATATAGTGAGTTTTATGCCTCGTTTTCCACCTTTCGAAAGTGTTTGAGTTTTGAAACAAGTCATGAATTACTATAAAAAGATATACACGTTGAAGTAACAGTTAAAGGGGGGTGAAAAAGGTGGATACAACTTTGTTGCAAAATGTTAAGAAAGTGCCCCTGGCACATGATCCATCATCCGTTTCTTTTAAAAAATTTTCTCCGATTTTTAAAAATTCGTCAAACATGAAGATTATTGCATTTGAGCAGTTAGAGAAAGTCTCTCATTGCGCAGCGCTCTCTCGTCGCCGTTTCTCTGCCGTCTCTCTAGTGGCAACGCACACTCGTCGGTCGGCCGCGACAAGCTGGCTTCTCTGTCGTCTCTTCGGTGGGGCGTACTCTCTCGCACAGAAGTGCACAAATCTCCGGAGGTTACTGTCGTTGAATTCTGACGTTATTTCTGGAAATTATGGAAGGAATCTAAGCTAAGACATAGAAGAAGGTTCCAGGAAGAGGTTCATGATGAATTTGTGTCTTTTTGAGTCTGAAAATGCACTAATAAGAGTAGCTGTTCTCAGTCGTTGCTTTTCATTCGGATTCGCATCATGGGTATGATTCCCATGCGAACTGTGGACTGTATCTCTCCTATATTAGCCTACCCAGCTTCGTCGGAGAATCTCGATCTGAAATTCATCTGAAACGCACATTCTTCGAGCTCTTTTCCCTTTCTTTCTGTTTGTGTCTATAAAACCGTTCCTCATCATCTTTTCCCGCGTTTTTATGACTTTTCCATTTATTTTCAACGTTTTTCCTTTTTTCCTGAGTCTAATTCCATTTTTTATAGCTTTGCACTTTATGATTTAAAGAAAGAGGGATGGATTTCGCGATGTTGCCTCAAAGATTTCGCAATATTACCATTTGGCCGAGGGACTAGGTTTCCCCGTGGCCTAGAAAATGCACACTCGAAGTTTGATTGAAAACTTTCTTTCGCACTCGTCTATTAAAACTCATTTATCACTCTCTAGGTGACATCGCCATGACACAGTGCTCGTATTGTGGTGTCCAGCGACCGAGATTGCAAATGACTGCAGTTCCAATGAACTCAAAACAGAGAAAGAAGTGGGTAGCTAGACTTGGGCAGAATTTCGAACGCGCGATCAACGTCCGAATGGGAACTTTTGTGTGCAGAACTCATTTTTTGACACTAAAAAATGGTCGACGTTCCAAAACGGCTTTGCCTATGGTACTTTTGACAGGGGACTCGTATCTCACTATGTTTTTCTAGAAATCTTCGGATTTTCTTCTCACGTCACCAGTAGACAGTGCCGACGAGCAGAATTCTGACTCCACTAATAGTTCTAGTTCGGTTGACAGTTTTCCATCCATGGATGATCCGAAAGATCAAGTAAGCTTTTGATAAGCAGTAGGTACGGTAGAAATTCAGGATTATACCCTGATATCTGACTCGGGAGACACTAGTGAAGAAGACAACTCTAACGCCTATGAGGAACAGATCATAGCTCAATACGACTATTTCGTTGTCGAGAGAGCCAATATGCTCCAAATTCTGCTTTGGTGTCGCCAGTGTAGTACATCTGATGTTTCCTACATGATTCACGGGAAAGATGGCATGAGTGTGACAGTCAGTTCACAAATATTGTTCAATATCTGAAAACAAGTTTTTAGTTCGCAATGACATGCAACTTATGTTCCACTGAATGGTTCTGGAGTACGTCTCCAAGGTGTGCACCTAAAGATTCCAAAAAAATTAACAAGGATTTTGCCACGGCTACTGCTTGTACTGGACTGGCATTTTCGGTTAGACTGTACGCTCATAACATCTCAAAACGAGAAGAAATTTAGAAGTTCGCAGCTGTCTGTGACACTCTCCGAATCCCTTGCCTCACTGTACAGAGCTATCAGTATATTATAAGGAACAAGGTTTATCCTGCTGTTCATCGTGTGCACACTGATACTCAGGAAAATGTTATTCAAAGCATAGCTAATCAAGGAAATTTGGTTGGGAAAGATAGGAAGTGAAACCTAAGTTTTTGAATTTTAGGCAGGATTAGATTTATCAGGGGATGCTATGTTTGACAGTCGTGGCTTTAGTGCGTATTACTGCCGATACGCTCTTCTGGATGTTTCCAGCGGAATGGTTGTTGAAGCAGAGTGGATGAGGAAAAAAAGGGGAGGTGAGATGAGTGCATTCCCAATGAATTCGACTAATATTCTTAGAATCTTCCAAGGCCATGGAGCCAAAGACACTGTGTTCAGCACTGAAAAAAGTGAATACCAAGCTCAAAACACTCAAAACTGCGATTTCTGTTCAATCTGTTACAACGGATCGCGATCCGGCGGTTGCTAAAGTATTAGAAACTTCATTCCCACAAATCGTCACATATTACGACTGTTGGCACTTTTTGCGAAATATTGAGAAAGCCTTGTGGAAGGTCGGTTGAAAAAGCAAAGATCGCCATAGCATTGAAAACGTCGGATGACTTCCAGAAAATGGACCAAAAGCAGATGGCGTCAATGCGTCCATGGATCAAACCATTGATCGACCACTTGTACTATAGTATCAAAAATGCAAATGGAGACGGGGTCACCGCTCGAGAGAGAATTCTCAGTTTCTTTTATCACTGCCAGGGCGTGCACAGAAATTTTAAAGTAGGAACTCCACACATTTCTCGGAAAATGAGATTTTCAGAAGCTGAATGGGCATTCTTTCACAAAAATTCACAGATGTTCGCACGGCCCACTAGCTCAGAACCTTCCTTATCTAAACCTTAACGATAAAAAGCACAAAAAGGCGTGGAATATCGTTTATGATATCATAACAGAACCGAAGAGGTTCCGCGATCTTCTAAAAGTGTCGCCGCATTTCACAACTTCGGAAACGGAAAGTTTCAATGCCATCTCGACACTTTATCACGATAAATCCAAATTTTAGTTAGTGAAATACGCCTTTCATGAGGATAACTGAATTTTCAGCAGCGAAAATGGTTTCCGCATGCGTGTTCAGCTATCAGTTCTTCATTGGAACGGACTGAAAGATGATGAGCGAAACGGTGTTCGAACCTCAATTGCCATTAAAAAACACTACTCCAAAACACTCAAAAAATCAGTCACGAGAACGCAAAAGAGCAGCGGGACTCACAAGTGGAGACAGGACATTTTAGAAATCGTCCGAAACTCAATTTAATTAAAATTTTGTTTCTTTGTTTTACTAACCAATTCGTTCATGTTTTTACTAAATAATTTGAGAAGGAAAAGTCATAAAACAGCAGGAAAAAGAGAGGAAAGTGATTATGAACGAAAATTTTCTTGAGTGTGCATTTTCTAGGCCACGGGGAAACCTAGTCCCTCGGCCAAATGGTAATATTGCGAAATCTTTGAGGCAACATCGCGAAATCCATCCCTCTTTCTTTAAATCATAAAGTGCAAAGCTATAAAAAATGGAATTAGACTCAGGAAAAAAGGAAAAACGTTGAAAATAAATGGAAAAGTCATAAAAACGCGGGAAAAGATGATGAGGAACGGTTTTATAGACACAAACAGAAAGAAAGGGAAAAGAGCTCGAAGAATGTGCGTTTCAGATGAATTTCAGATCGAGATTCTCCGACGAAGCTGGGTAGGCTAATATAGGAGAGATACAGTCCACAGTTCGCATGGGAATCATACCCATGATGCGAATCCGAATGAAAAGCAACGACTGAGAACAGCTACTCTTATTAGTGCATTTTCAGACTCAAAAAGACACAAATTCATCATGAACCTCTTCCTGGAACCTTCTTCTATGTCTTAGCTTAGATTCCTTCCATAATTTCCAGAAATAACGTCAGAATTCAACGACAGTAACCTCCGGAGATTTGTGCACTTCTGTGCGAGAGAGTACGCCCCACCGAAGAGACGACAGAGAAGCCAGCTTGTCGCGGCCGACCGACGAGTGTGCGTTGCCACTAGAGAGACGGCAGAGAAACGGCGACGAGAGAGCGCTGCGCAATGAGAGACTTTCTCTAACTGCTCAAATGCAATAATCTTCATGTTTGACGAATTTTTAAAAATCGGAGAAAATTTTTTAAAAGAAACGGATGATGGATCATGTGCCAGGGGCACTTTCTTAACATTTTGCAACAAAGTTGTATCCACCTTTTTCACCCCCCTTTAAGCATTTTTCAGGAGCCCATGTTGCACTGAACAACAACGAGATCTTCTACTACAATTGCATTTACTCCAATTACATCATTGTTAATTTTTTTCCATAACTATTCTAAAACTTTGCTGTTGCTGTTCCTCTCAATCTTGATTTGTAATTGTAACCATTAGAGTGTAGTTTCCAACAAGTTTTTTTTTCCATTCGAACAAGTTTATTCGTTTGAACATTTCACAACATATCTGACTTAGAGCAAATCAGTGACAAGTTACAAATACCTATAATGGATAGTGATAAAATAGATAAACAACCATAATAATAATAAAATAGGTGTACAAACATTAAACAGGGAGTGGAGTAGTCTGGATGTCTTCCAACTAATTTTGGTAAACCTTCAATTGGTTAGCAATTGTCTCCTGGCTTTGATCACTGAGCAGAAACTTAGCAAACTCGAAAAGTCCTCGGTTGGTTTTGCCACGGTGAATTTGAATGCTCTTCTCCTCAGGTCCATTTTTAAGATTCGAAACCGGCATCGTCATTTCCAAATGACGATCGTTTTTCCATTGCACTAGAAAGAAAAATATGCGAATCAGTAAACCCTTGGGTTATTCTCACCATTATCAATCTCCGTCACAGCAAATGCATAGCTATTTGCCTTTTTAAAGTCGAACAATATCTGCTCTTTCTTTTGTCTCAATGGACTCTGTCCGTGGAAGTTTTCGTATGCCTTGTGATCATCAGACATCATGGCATTCAAGTATTCTCTTGTCATTTCTTTTGGGAAACCATTGGGGTCTTTATCTTCTCGATCCTCCACTTGTTGTCCAAGCGATAGAACCTTTGTAGTGCAGTAGTAGATGGTAACAGAAGAACCGGTTGATTCCAATAACACTGCCAGTGCATGCAAGTATCGATCCATTCTAAACGTCAACATGAATCACTTCAAACACTGTTCAACTCACTGATAGTCCATCAGAAGACCCATGACAATGACCACTCTTCCCATGTTCAAATCATAAACATTTTGGGATTGTTTTTCATTAGAGAGATATCTTGCATCAGCAAATGAACGAGTGATGTAAGTGGTAATGCCTGTAGAGAAAGAGAGAATTGTTTTCCGAGATTATCGGAAGAAAAACTAACCTTTAATGGCGTTAGTCATTGTAAACAGTCTATGATGCTGAGCGCGCAGACGTACGGCGGAATCTATCTTTTCAGTGATGGCGAATCTCACAAACTTGTTGGCCACGTAGTACATGCAACTTCTGTCTGCTGAGAGTTCGTCAACGTCTTGGGGGAACGATGGTTCAGTTGCAACTTGGATTGCGCCATGTTGAAAATCAGGTCCAATGAAGGGAACGCCAGCAAGAGGACCAGTTTTTTCTTGGTATTCAACAAGTGATCCTCCTTTTTCACAATTTGCAATAAACTGGAAACATATTGAACATTTCAGAGTACGGTTCCTCACTACTCACACTTTGTTTGAACTGGACTGTTCTAAAAAGGCTGTCCTCGCTCTCTGATCCCAGTTTCTCAACGATTTGGTTCATGTAAAACGCCAGAACCGTGAACGGACGCACTACTGAAAGAAAAAAACATGAGTTCCTTGTCATTTTTGTTGCAAACGCACTTGTCACTTTGATAGGAAAACCATCCTCAATCTTGTCAAACTCGTCTTTGATTTTTTTCCAGCTAGAAGCCAAGTATTGTTCATCATTGGGCAGCTTGATCAAATGTCTGTTTATCAAAGCGTGTTGACTGAATGTGTAGTTGAGTGCTTGTTTTGTGTTTGCTGGACTGCTCATGATGTACGTTCTAAAAATGGAAAGTTTGTTGCGAAGATAGAAGAAGAATTTAGAGAGGAGCGAATCAAAGCAAACAATCGGGAAAATTGGAGCGAAAGAAACGCAAACGGCAACGACGATGAAAAGAAGATTTTGAGCAGCAAACGAGAGAAACGAAAAAATAAAGCGAACAAATCAATAAAAGGTCCGTTCGCTCGAAGAGAGGTAGCGACGGCGACTGGGCGACGCGAAGAATGACAATGAGAGCAACCACGTTGTCTGCGTCACTCTCCCTTACTCTCTCTTTCTCTGACTCGCGCCACTAGTTGATAATTGCGCGGGACACACTGCGACTGTTTCTCAAATGTTCCGCAGTCATTTTCTCTGAGATAGCAGCAGTTTTCTTGCTCTTTTTTTGTTTTCCAGTCATTTTCTTCATGATTCGGTCAATTTTTTACTAGTTTTGTCGATGTACGACGTTTAGAAAGAAGAGATTCTAAGCAAAAAAGAGTCAAAAGAATTGGAGCGACAAACGCAAAGCGAAAGGAACGCAAACGGCGACGACGATAAAAAAGAATTTCAACGGGAAACGAGCTGAACGCTAAGAAAACGCAATCAAATGATCCGTTTGTTCAAAGAAAGGTAGCGACGGCGACTGGGCGACACGAAAAGTGACAATGACTGCGACCACGCTGTCTGCGTCTCTCTCCCTCACTCTCTCTTTCTCTGGTTCGCGCCACCAGTTATTTAGTGCGCGGGAAACAGTGCAACTGTTTCTCGAATGTTCCGTCGTCACTCTTTTGCCAGTGCAGCAGTTTTCTCGTTCTTTTTTTGTTTTTCATTCTATTTCCTTGTGTTTCGGTCAATTTTCTACTGTTTCCGTCGGTGTACACGTTATTTTAAACCGAATGACGTTTTGTTGGGACAAAACGGGTCAGCAATGTCTGACATTCGCTATTTTTCTCCACTTTCTCGCTTGTCTTGTTCATCGTTGCAGTCTTTTTGCTTTCTGCGTAATTGTCATCATTTACTAATGCGTGTTTCATTCCAGGTACGACCCAAACAATGGAGAAATTGTCCATCGCAATTCCAAAACTTCGAGAGAAGATTACCGTGAAAAAGCTGCATGAACAACAACAATTCGTGGGCCTCAACGAAAGTCAAATAATGAAGGAAATGCGCCGAATTCGCGGATCGCTGGTTCAAGATTTGATGTGTAAGTTCAGCGCCACGTCGGATGGCTTCAAATAATGAATTTTCAGGGTATGAATTGAACGGTAATTTCATCTCCCCGTATACGATTGGAATGTCATACCTTCGGCACATAGCTCATTCCCCTGAATTCTTTTGGGATAATGGGGATAATTTGGGATAATGATACATGCGGATATAACATCGAGGTGGTCAGTGATGTAAGAAGAACAAAACAGTGAGCTGTTGAAGACTAACGTGCTTTCTAGATTGACGCAATACTGCGCGAATGGGCTCTCAAGAAGGAACATCGTATGCAATGCCACATGCTGGCCGGACAACTGTATATTGAAGATTACGGAAGTGATGCTGATTACCAGAAAGAACGAACACAACTAACAGAGAAGAAATGTATGAGAATCGGACGAGATACCTGTAGTCCGGATGCAAACTTTGAAGAAAAATTGAAAGGAGGCGCCTGGTTTGTCGGAAACAATGCGGTGATGTTTCTCCTAAGCAAGCGGACTACTGAGCAGAAGAAACGAGGAATACATCAGAGATGCCCGATGGTTGAGTTGGTGGCAGAACACTATAACCTCTGGACATTCACATGCATAAAAAGTAATAACAATTCTGGATGTAAATTATTTATTGTTATCTTCTTACAGGCAACAAAAACTGCCCTGTTACCACCATAACCGCAAGGAACATTAACGACTTCTATATGGTAGAATATTTCCATCTCCAAAATAGAAGGAATCAAACCGGAGATAGACATTCTGCGAATCCACTCGAAGTGATTTTTGCGTTTGGATATTCTACTATGGTGTAAGTTGTTTTCACTCTTTCCTAGTTAATGCGATTGTCACTTCTCGCCTAACTTATTGCTGGAAAGCTGTTCAATTTTAAACTCAACAACGTCTTTTTTCAGAATCGACGAATTCCTGTTCCGCCTGGCACGTGATATGGACCAGTTGAAGGCCTTCAATGTTCGATACTTTTTCATTGAGAAGGAACAAACTTATGAAGAAATTCGCAATATCATCAAATCAGATGCATCGTGGAGTTCTGCCTGTGAAAAGTACTCAGACCGAACACAAATTCAGTTTCCTAAAACCGAAGCCGACAAGATGAATTGGACATTTTTTGTGTCTGCGTGTGGTGTTGGTAAGGTTTTCGACATGTCTTGTTGAAAACAATGGGTGTTTTTCAGTGCAGCAATCTGGACTTCCTGAACCTCTGATGGCACTATACTCAATAACAATTCCAATAGGAGATAAAACGAGCATCGAGATTGTACGCAAAACTGGGAAACCAGAGTGCTTGCTCGCTTTGGGAAAGTATGTCGACGACTTCAACAAGAATCCTCCAAGAGTCAACCACTTCTGCTTAGGAACATCGGATGACGTTACGCCTACGCTCTTCTTAACAAAAGGCTTGAAAAACCGTCAGTAGCACCTTATTACTACGTTACTATCTTATCATGAGTCACTTGTTTATTACTATCCAACTTGTATTCACAACATTTGAATATGTATCGGTGTAAGGAAATGCTGTACGCATTTATATTACTCTATTCTCAATTTTATTTGAGCCTCCATTTGTACGAATAAAGGTTTTGAACCTAACTTCTTGCAAAGATGCTTTTCTAAGTTCTTGAGTCTTGATTCTGAAAACGACTTTGGTGTGCTGAAAAATTCAGTTCTTATGCAGTTATGTTGTGGATTGGTAGCCCTTCTACACCAATGCGACAACCTGTTACGAGTTCTAACATCCCTTGGCCACAAGAAAATTTTTAGAGAGAGGTACTGCGAAATGTGTACATCACTATTTGTATTTTTCACTATTTTTATATCTTGCTGCATCTGAAAACTTGTGAAACTCATGGAAAATGATGTTTACAGTTTAGTGGTAAAAACAAACAAAGACATCGTAAGGCTAAAACAAACTTTTGTTGTCCAATCGGTTTGCACTGTTTGCCACTTTCCGTGGTAGGTTTGTGCCGCCCGTCTCCGCCTGTAACGTAGAGGGGGAGGAGTGTCGGAACCCGCAAGGTGTCGGTCGCTAGGGAGGGAGGGCCTATATAACCGAGCCGTTAAATGTCCTCGCGCGAGGCCCCTGTCTTGCTATAGGGACTCACCCGAGGCCCCTGTCTTGCTATAGGGACTCACCCGAGGCCTCTGTCTTGCTATAGGGACTCACCCGAGGCCCCTGTCTTGCTATAGGGACTCACCCGAGGCTCCTGTCTTGCTATTGGAACTCACCCGAGGCCCCTGTCTTGCTATAGGGACTCACCCGAGGCTCCTGTCTTGCTATAGGGACTCACTCGAGGCTCCTGTCTTGCTATAGGAACTCACCCGAGGCCCCTGTCTTGCTATAGGGACTCACCCGAGACTCCTGTCTTGCTATAGGAACTCACCCGAGGCCCCTGTCTTGCTATAGGGACTCGACTGAGGCGTCTAGTTGTCTCAAACCTTTTTCCCTTTTCTTGTTTCAAGTTGTATCAGAAGTTTCGTCCAAGTCTGACCAATGTTTGTGATTACTGACACTCTGGTTAGTTTTTAGAAGACATCCGATCCGCTTTTGAGAACGTGAAAAAAAGCTGTTTCTAACCACTGTCAGCCAACACTGCTATCGGAACTAGCGCGTTTGAAAAGTCCTCTTTGTTGTCCTTTCGCTCTCCACATTTCAAATTTTTCCACTTTTGGATGGGTGGATTCTTAGGTTACGAAACAAGTATGCTTGTTGCATGGAAAAGAAGTTTTTACAGGTTTCCAGAGTTTTCTCGGTAATTTTCAAGCTTTTTTGGATCTCTATGATGAAAACGACTTTTAGCGCTTCCAACTTCGCTTTCCTCTTGTTTTTTAAGTTTTTACGAAGAAACCCGTATGGATACGAACATTCTGAAAAGTATAGTCGCTATCAAATTTTGTTCCATTCTAACAAGTTCATTTAGTTGAACATTTCACAACATATCTGGCTCAGAGCAAATCAGTGAAAAGTTACAAACACCCATAATGGATAGTGATAAAATAGATAAACAACCATAATCATAATGATAAAATAGGTGTACAAACATTAAACAAGAAGTGGAATAGTCTGGATGTCTTCCAACTAATTGTTATACGACGCCAATTTTGTGTTAATTGCTTCCTGGCTTTCAGCTCTAAGCAGAAACTCAGGAAAGTCGAGTAGTCCTCGGTCGGTTTGGCCACGGTGAATTTGAATGCTCTTTCCCTTGGGTTCCTTGGGGAAATTCCGGACCGGCATCGTCATTTCAGAATGCGTGGTGTTTTCCCAAATCACTAGAAAAAGAACTATAAAAGTCAGGAAACCCTTGGTTTTTTCTCACCATTATCAATCTCCGTCACAGCAAATGCATAACTATCTTCCTTTTTCATGTCGAACAATATCTGTTTTTTGGCTTTTCTCAAATCACTCTGTCCGTGGAAGTCAAAAAATGCAGGGTCCTCGGACATTATGGCCTCCAACTCTTCTCTTGTCATTTTTTTTGGGAATCCATTGGGGTCACGATTTTTCAAATTCGTTTCTGGTTGCATAAGCATTATGGCATCCAATTCTGCTATTGTCATTTTTTTTGGGTAATTATTAGAGTCCAGATTGCTTGGACCCGGCATTGATTGATCACGCGGTAGAACTTTTGTAGTGCAGTAGTAGATGGTAACAGAAGAACCGGTTGATTCCAATAACACTGCCAGTGCATGCAAGTATCGATCCATTCTAAATGTCAACATGAATTACTTGAAACAGTATTTAACTAACTGATAGTCCATCAGAAGACCCATGATAATGACCACTTTTCCCATGTTCGAATCAGAAGTGACGGGTGGTTCATCGGAGAGAACTTTTGCATCAGCGAATGAACGAGTTATGGTGGTGATGCCTGTAGAACATTTGATGGTGAATTCCAGAAGATTAGCGAAATAAAAACTAACCTGGAATGGTGTCAGTCATTGTGAACACTTTATGATGCTGAGCGAGCAGACGTACGGCGGAATTTATCTTGTGAGCGATGGCGAATCCCACAAACTGGTTGGCAACGTAGTACATGCAACCTCTATCTGCTGAGAGTTCGACGTCAGAGAGCGGAGGACGATCTTCGGAGAACGATGGTTCAGTTGCAACTTGGATTGCGCCATTGGCGAAATGCCTAAATCCAATGTAGGGAACGCCAGCAAGAAGACCAGTCTCTTTGTGGTATTCAACAAGTTCTCCTTTTTCACAATTTGCAATGAACTGGAAACATATTGAACATTTCAGAGCACGTTTCCTGACTACTCACACTTTTCTCGAACTCGACTGTTCCAAAAAGGCTGCCCTCGCTCTCTGATCCCAGTTTCTTAACAATTTGGTTCATGTAAAACGACAGAATCGTGAACGGAGTGACATCTGAAAGTAAGAAACTTGAGTTCCTTGTTGATTTCGTTACAAACTCACCTGTCATACCGATAAGAGAATTGGCATCCCTAACCTTGTTATATTCTGCTCTGATCCTTGAATAGGCTAGAAGACTACATGGCTGTTTGCGATGCTCGTATAATTCTTGTAGATCCAAATCGATTCCAGTGAATTTCTTTTCGAGTACATTTTTTGTTTTTGCTGGACTGCTCATGATGTACGTTCTGAAAATGGGAAGTTTGTTGCAAAGATTAAAGAAGAATTTAAAGAAAAGCGATTAAAAGCAAAAAAGGGTTGAAGGAATTGGAGCGACAAACGCAAACGGCAACGACGATAAAAAATAATTTGAACGGCAAGAAAGATGAACGGAAAAGAACAGCGATAAAATGGTCCGTTTATTCAACGTGAGGTAGCGACGGCGACTGGGCGACGCAATGAGAGAGAATGACTGCGACCACGCTGTCTGCGTCTCTCTCCCTCACTCTCTCTTTCTCTGGTTCGCGCCACTAGTTGTTTAGTGGGCGGGAAACAGTGAAACTGTTTCTCGAATGTTCCGCAGTCATTTTCTCTGAGACAGCAGCAGTTTTCTTGCTCTTTTTTTGTTTTCCAGTCATTTTCTTCATGATTCGGTCAATTTTCCTACTAGTTTCGTCAATGTACGACGCTTATAGAAAAGCGATTCGAAGCAAAAAAGGGTTGACAGAATTGTAGCGACAAATGCAAAACAAAAACAACGCAACCAGCGATGAAGATAGAAAGAAGAATTTGAACGGCAAACGAGAGAAACGCAAAAGAAACGCGATCAAATTGTTAAAAAGACCGTTCATTCAACGTGAGGTAGCGACGGCGACTGGGCGACGCAATGAGAGAGAATGACTGCGACCACGCTGTCTGCGTCTCTCTCCCTCACTCTCTCTTTCTCTGGTTTGCGCCACCAGTTGTTTAATGCGCGGGAAACAATGAAAATGTTTCTCGAATATTCCGCAGTCATCTCTTTTGCCAGTGCAGCAGTTTTCTCGTTCTTTTTTTGTTTCCCAGTCATTTTCTTCGTGCAGTGCGTAATTGTCTCTATTTACTTAGGAGTTTTCATTCCAGGTATGGCCCAAACAATGGAGAAATTATCCATCGCAATTCCAAAACTCCGAGAGAAGGTTACCGTAAAAAAGCTGCATAAAAAACAACAATTCGAGGGCCTCAACGAAAGTGAAATAATGAAGGAAATGATCGCAATTCGGGAAACGCATCTTCAAGACTTGAGAGGTATCCAGCCATACGTTGAATGGTTTTGAATGATGAGTTTCCAGAGTATCAATTGAACGGTGAATACATCTCCCCGTATATGATTGGTATGTCATACCTTCGGCACATAGCTCACTCCGGTAATCTCTTTCTGGATGATGATAATCGCAAACATGATATCAAAGTTGTCAGTGATGTAAGCAGAACAAAACAATCAGCTTTTTAAAACCAACGTGTTTTCCAGATTGACGCAATACTGAGCAAATGGGATTTTCGAAAGCGATCTTGGCATGAACATTCAATACTAGCCGGACAACTGTACATTGAAGATTATGGACATGACGTTAATTACCATATTGAACGAAAACAACTCGAGAAATTTGGATGTATGAGAATTGGAAAAGAACTCTGGGATCCGAAAGATCCGAAGGAATCCTGGGAGAATGTGAAATTTGACGAGAAAAAGCGAGGAGGCGCTTGGTTCGTCTGGAACAATTCGGCAAGGTTTCTCCTAAGCGCGCAGACTGTTCAACAGAAGAATCGACCAATAAATCAGAGATGCTCAATGGTTGAGTTGGTGGCAGAACACTATAACCTCTGGACTTTGACATACCGGCAATGTGATCAAATTTGCTAGCTGACGTATGTATATGGCGTTATCTTACAGACGAAGTTCCTTTCATCATTACCACTATAACCGCAAAGAACATTGACGACATTACTCTAATACATGATTGTCTCCGGCATCATAAGTCAACTCGCGATTATCAATCTATGGAACCGATCCAAGTGATTTTTGCATTTGGATATTCTTCTATGACGTGAGTTGATCTTTTTTCGTGACTTCGGCTCTGCTTCGGAAAGAATGGATCTACAAAAAGATGATTTTGAAGAGAAATGAAGAGGTATCATGAAACTTCAGAGACAATTCGCAGCAAGTGAACTGGTTTCCAGTTAATCAAGTTATGTGAAAGTGTCTCCCATACATTAGGAGCAAAATACTAAAGCTCACAGTTTATTTAAGCAAAAGAAAGAACTAACTCTTGTGAGCTTTGTTTTACAACTGTATTCAAGTTGCAAATTGAACATTGAACAGTATAGCTGGAAACCGATCCAAAGTTTTTTTTTGTCAACGTTGTGAACGAGTTTGGGAACAGAAATCACTGTCAAATTTGACGTACAGTATCGGCATTATGTTTGTATCCTTTTTTTCAAACAGCTATAACTCGGCTCCCAGTTGACCGTTTGGGCCCATCTTTTGACATGTTGTAGCTCAGACCTTTGTCTACACGTAGCAGTTTTTTGGAAATCTAACTGCACAATTCAGGTGACAGGCGATGCCTGAAGTGAGGTTAGTTTCAAATTCCAAAAAAAAACTTTTTTGTCTGAATTTTCCAGAATGTTTTGACAGTGCAAAAAGGTGCGTTAGGGTCCATAAAACATTCCTAAAAGTTTAAGGCAACAAAAAAATTTTCTCGATTTTTTACGATGGTTCAAGTGAAAGTGGCCTGAAACTTTGAGCCGGTGCCACAGGACGCACAGGGCTCTGATCGGCCTGAAAACTAGAGACAGTATGACCCAATCTATTTGAAACTTGCTGCCGTGTTTGAAATCTTAAAATTCAGAAGTGTTTTTTTTTCAGATTTTCAGTACTCCAGAGGCCCTGGTCCCAAAATGCACTGAAAATCTGAAAAATGAACTTGTGAATTTTTCAATTTTGAGTCAAATAATTTTCAGGCCACTTTCACTTGAACCATCGTAAAAAATCGAGAAAATTTTTTTGTTGCCTCAAACTTTTAGGAATGTTTTATGGACCCTAAAGCACATTTTGGCACTGTCAAAACATTCTGGAAAATTCAGACAAAAAAGTTTTTTTTTGGAATTTGAAACTGACCTCACTTCAGGCATCGCCTGTCACCTGAATTGTGCAGTTAGATTTCCAAAAAACTGTTACGTGTAGACAAAGGTTTGAGCTACAACATGTCAAGAGATGGGCCCAAACGGTCAACTGGGAGCCGAGTTATAGCTGTTTGAAAAAAAGGATACAAACATAATGCCGATACTGTAGAGCTTGTTCTTCATTTCTGCATGTTTCGCAGAAATCTGTTTCACATTGAAACTGCTGCAGACAGTTCATAACTTGAACAGGTCACGTTTTTGCCTCTTCTCTTCAAAGTCTCACTCCTTTTTATAGATTCCTCTTTTTTTCGAGCAAAACACAAACTTCTTGTTAAAAAACTGTACCATTTTGGATCAACACTTCATTTTTTCAGAAGCGACAAATTCCTGTTCCGCCTGGCAGGTGATATGGAGAAGTTGAAGGTCTTCAAGGTTCTTTACTTTTTCATCGAGAGGGAACAAGCTCGTGAAGATATTAGTTATATAATCGAATCAGATGCATCGTGGAGTTCTGCCTGCCAATATCACCGGGACCGAAAGAAAATGAAGTTTTCTAACGACAGAGCCGACAAGATTAACTGGACATTTTTCGTGTCTGCGTGTGGTGTTGGTAAGGTTTTCGACTTGTCTTGTTCAAAACATTGTGTATTTTTCAGTGAATATATGGGGAAGTCCTGAACCGCACATGGCACCATACTCAATAACTGTTCCGATAGGAAATAAAACGAGTATCGAGATTGTACGCAAAACTGAGAATCCAAAGAACTTGACCGTTTTGGGGAGATATATCGACGATTTTATGAGAAACCCTGAAATGGTGGGAGACAAAGTCGAAGTTCCTCTCGAACAGAACAATCCTGCAAGAGTCAACTACTTCTGCTTGGGAACAGAGGCGACGTATCGAAATGGATTTTTCTAATCAAAAGTCCGTGAAATGCTAATCAGTAGCACATTATTCCTACGTTACTATCTCATGAATCACTTGTGTATGATTATCCAACTTGTATTTGCAACATTTGAATATGTGTCGGTGTAAGGAAATGCTGTACGCATTTATTTTACTCTATTTTCATATTTATCTGTGTCTCCGTTTGTTCGAATAAAAGTTTTGAACCAAATCTCGTGCAAAGGAACTAAACAAATCTAACTTTGAAGCGTTCAAACACTGTAATTTATATTTTAAAACAATATTTCATACAAAACTTGAGAAAACAACCGATAACATTTGACAATTAACGAAGTGAAAAATTAATTACACACATAACGTCATTGTCGCGTAGGATTGCATAATTAGTTGTTACTTGAAATGTCCATTTGCGTTGTTTACCGCCCACAGTTTCTCTTTATCATTCTGCTGTTATTTGGCTTACTCTCTCAATCATTCCAGGCCGCACAGGTGACTTTCTATGATAAGCCCAACTCCTTGGTATTCTGTCCCGAACGGGAGATATCGGTAAGTCATCGGTTTTTCATTAGCTCTAAGGTTTCACTATTATCTTTTTCAGATCCAATGTGTCCACACTCTACGACGTGTTCTGTGAACTTGGAGCTCCGAAACCAGGAGAGAAGCTAGCACCGCTCCGTCAACAGTACCCTGGCGACTTTGACCCGTCGATTGTTCAAAGCGTTCAGCAATTCGCTTTTCCATGTCAACTGAGAGAGTGGGTGTTTATTCCGTTTGTTCTAATCTTGGAATTACACCGATTGCATGGCATACTTCCCATCCATCGAAACCTAATTAACCTTTGTTTTTTTGCAGAGTGGAACTCGACGCCGTTCAACTCTTCAGCTTTGTGCTCACCGACTCCAACTCGAAGTTCTCGTTCGGGTTTTGCCGCTACACACCCATAACTGATACGTGCATCTGCATCCTGAGGTTCGTTCTTCTCTGAATTTCAAAAGACGTCATTAGATGGAAAAAGTCTCATTAGTCACGGAGTTACTGAAAATTGGAACAAATATAAACGCTGACTGCAAATGAAAGCGTAGAACCGACCGAAATGTCTTTATTAGTTTCGCAAAATTTAGAGATAACAAAGTAGAAGAAGTAAACAACTGCCACGTTTAGCTATTTGCTTCACTAAGCAATCTAAGCCGTTAGATTAACGAAAATTTTCTACATTACCGAAATATAAACAACAAAAAACTTCAGTGGATTCTTCTGGCCAAACATCTTCTTCAAAGTGCTCAACGAAATGGCTCTGGTTATCGGATCCGCTCAGAAGGAAGATGTCGACTCCGTACTTGCCAAACTCTACCACACTGACATTCCGAACATCGGTGAATACCTCCAATTCGCGGACAGCAACCAGGAGGAAGGTGTAAGTACCTGGATTAGATGACATCATAATCAACAATGATTTTCAGCACAACCATCGCATCGAAATTGACGAGCAAATTCCGGATCAAACATTGCTCCCGAACCTCGCGACCGACCAATACTATCTTGAATTCTACAACGCCATCGACCCTGCTCACATGATCGCGATCTTTGCAAGTTTGCTGAGAGAACGACGCATTCTGATTACTGGGCAAAAAGTCAGCACTCTCAGTTCCTGTCTCCATGCCGTTTCGTCGCTTCTCAATCCACTGTCTTGGTGAGTTTTTGTAGTCGTTTAGCTGTCATGATTTCTCAGAACTACCGGTTTCTGATAAGTTGATCAAAATAAAATTGGAGAACCTGGCGAGAAAACACAAACGAATATGAGTGGTGTGACCTGAAAAGATTCTATCATAAACCGAAACAGTTATAACAAGAATTTCTTTGAAAAGTGTAATTGACACTTCTCATTTGCCTTCGCTTTCAAATTCTTAAAGGCATAAAAGAACAGCGGCTCAACTTCGACACTTCACGATAAAATTGTTCTAATAAGACAATTCAACGCTACAACAATACCCATATTTCAGGCAGTCGGTGTTCATCCCAGTACTTCCGGATTCGCTTGTAGACATGATCATGGCACCGGAGCCCTATTTGATTGGTGTTCCAAAGGCGGTGTTGGACAATGCTGTAAGAAACCCTACACATTAAAACCATTATGAAGGAAGCATATTTTCAGAGACTCAACTTGCGCGACATTGAAGACGTGGTGATATTGGACATCGACGACAAGACACTTACCAGACCATTCGACGATGTTGCCTCAATGCCATCTGAACTTTGCAACTTTTTGAAGATGAAATTGAGCAGTCAGCCGGTGATGGGTGATGAAGTCGCCAAAGCGTTCCTCCGTGCTCTTGTCTTGCTATTTGGAGATTACTCAAACGGTTTCGTCAGCGATTCCACGGACTTTACATGGTCGAAAGAAACTTTCATTGAACAAAAGCAACTGTCCTACAAGCCATTCATGCATTCGTTGTTGGCCGGTGCAGGCATTCGATATCTGGAACAGGTATGTTTCGTACTTGCGCAATTTAAAAGGTGAATATTCTTGTTACAGTTTGTCGCGGACCGGAAAGCACTTCACCAACTTGGAGCCATCCCGGAAGACATGTTCGAGATCAGTGTAGAGTGTTTTCTCATGAAGCGCCCAGTGAGTGAAACTCAAAAAAATGCTGAAAAGGAATTTCTCAAGAGCTAATTTTTTGGACGGAGGGCTAACCAAAACAGTCGAGAGTTAGGCGAAATGCTATTTTTGAGAAAAACATTTTTGAGAAAATAACAGTTGCAACTGAAGTGTTCCTTTCCTTTTTGTTTCAAAACGGTGCCATAAGTGTTTGTCTAATGAGTTTGTAATCAAATGATAGAAAAAGTATTGTCGATCATTTCATTAATAGGCCGTTTTTTTTAACATTTTGTGTTTCAGAACAACCCAATGGACAAGTTCCTGGTCACCGAAGGAACAAACACTAGCTCCACAAAGACTCTAGTCACTCCCAGTGCGAGACTTTCTCCATCTTATGTTCTGGAGAGTGCAACGGATCAGGCAAATGCCAAAATCGACACCCAAGCCCCATCTGGCAACAAGACACGTGAAGGAAAAAGAGAAATCACCGAAAAAGACTCGGATCAGCCTGCGTCCAAAATTGCAAAGAACCCGGTGCAGTACTGTCTTCTCGGATTCTACGTGAATAACAAGAAGCCAGTGCCACACAAGAAACTTGTCGAAAATCTGATCCGCCGAGGGTATGTTTCAAGCACTTTGAGAAAATGAAAACGATTATGTTTGCAGACTCCGCATCCCGGACACTGACCTGCTGGCTGCTCTCCCTCCTCATTCATCTGGAGTCGCCATGTTCTCCTGTGAGAACAATCACGCTATCAACCTAATCGACGAGTGGATCGTCAGTTCCGCATCGCCCACCAACCAAAAGGTAAGTATTCTCAGAGAAAGTGTCATTCATCAAACTTTTTAGGAGAAGGTGAAGATGGTATCGGCAAGATTCGTGAATGAGAGACAGTTTGCAACTGTGAAACTTGTTCAGATGTTCATGTGAGTTTTTAATGTTTCCTTTCTGGACTTTCACTTCATTTTTTTAGGAAAACTACTGGAACACTCAGTCCACACCCGTTCGTCGAATCCGTACTGATGGGCGATACAGCTCACATGAAATCGTGGCTGTTGAGTCTCGATACTGCTCACTTGCAGGCATCCCTCAAGGTATACAACTGGTTTCTAAAAACTCGATGGAAAATTTTCTTGTTTCAGAATCTGAGTACTAAAGAGCAGCACAGTGTCCAGGTGGCCGGAAGAAAGGAATCAATCGACTACAGTTTCTGGACCAACCTGCGTACGCCACTGCCAACTGCGAACCAATGAATAATTCCCAATAATTACTTGTATAACGATTTTGCCTTTTATAGAATAATACATTATTTTAGCTCGAATTGTCTTTTTTTTCGTTGTAATTCAGCGTTTTCGCCAGAATGAAACAATCTCATACCTGTTTGGCTTAAGTTCTTATTGATGTTTTCGTCTCTTTTTTTCTGTGATTCTCCTGTGTGACAAATTATGAGATCGGATCAGAAACGAAGAGAACTCCAGTAGAAAAACTGGAAAGGAAACGTGCATGTAGAAGGGCAAACGGAACAAAGCAAACTTGCTGAAGTCTTACTACTGCGAGCACGGATTTCGGAATAGTTTTACAAACCGCTGCAAAAAAGCTTGCCAATTGTGAAATTTTGTTATTCAAACAGTTTTTCGCTATGATAATGTATATTGAATGAACAGTGATCTTTGACAAAGCACTACGACGCCTGGATGTAATTATGTATCTTGAATGTGTGAGCGTTGGAATAAGCAAGTTTTCTAGTTGCTATCCGATAAGTTACAAATTTAATTATCAAGAATGAACTCAAATTTGGATGTAAGTC
>LR538064.1:376622-418135 GCA_900883565.2 Caenorhabditis panamensis | reverse complement strand
AGATAATTCTGAGAAATGTTTAGAGTTGCAGAGACTGACTTCGTGGCGAGACCCGCTGAGTGCCAGTTTCCGTGACCGCAGTAGTATAAAATTTTTCATTAGGTTACCAGAAATTCATCACAAATTGAAGATGCTCAGTGAAATTTGACACACATTATTGTGAATGTTTGTTCCAATTAGGTGCCAAATTTCAGAATTTTTGCTCAACTCCCGAGAAAGTTATGCCAAAGTTGCGATTTCTTTTTACACACCCTAATACTAAAAGTTGAAGTTGAAGTTTTTTTTTGGTTGTTTGGCTTGGTTCGTTTTATTCAATTGGAAAAAACCATGCATTACAAAAAGAGTTGCTTATTGTTGGAAAAATGACAGATTCAATGAAATCATGCTTCCACAGCTTGTATAGGCTCATTGGCTTCCAGACACCATGTCACCATTTTCCCGAACTCCACGATCTGGTCTTTCAAGCGTTGAATCTCGTTCTCCACGCTCTCCAATTCCTTTCGAAGGCCTTCTGGAGTGTCTTCTGGATTCAAAATATTCGGTGGGTTTTGCAATTGAGAAGGCTCTACTGCTCTAATCTTCTGCTCCAACTCCACTTTCCTCGTTTCATTCCTTATCAAGCGTTGCTCGTGTCGTGACCGAATTAAAGTGAGCATAAGTTGCCGAGTTCTCACTGGAAATTTTTCTGACGGCCAAACCATGAAGAATATGTTGGTCTGACTCATAGTTAACGAGCCCAATTCTCCGGAACCATTTGTTAAGTCCATTGCGTCTCGGAGGTCAAGGGCTTTCACAGCATGACTTGCGGGGTTTACACGGATTCTGAAAGGTTTTTGGGTTACTGTACTACTGTGGTCACTTGAAGTGGCACTCGGCGGGTCTCGCCACGAACTCGGTTTTACGTTGTTTCTCGGTTCTGGACCAATTTTCTTGAACTTTTTTTTGTTAAAATCGGATAGAACAGGGAATTTTTGACCGATTGATAGTCAATTTCACAAGAATCCATCAGTTTTTCAGCTTGAATTTCCAAAATTTGTGTTTTTTGCACTGAAAATTACAAAAATGAATAATTTTTTAATGAAAAACTGATGGATTCTTGTGAAATTGACTATCAATCGGTCAAAAATTCCCTGTTCTATCCGATTTTATCATAAAAAAAAACTACAAAAAAAATGGCCCAGAGTCGAGAAAACAACGTAAAACCGATTTCGTGGCGAGACCCACCAGCCACTTCGCGTGACCGCAGTAATACATTTTTTTCTAAAAATCAACTCACAAAAATTTTCCATCGCGATTGAGACTATTCCATGGGATTGCATCTAATCCTTTAACCACCTCTTCTATCTTGACGGTTTGTCCATTTTTCAGATCAAAATTGAACTTTTTAATTTTACCGCTAACGCCAGTTTTCCAATTTTTCAATATTGCATTGATACTTGAAGAATTTAGACTGTTTCTTTCGAATCTTAGAGTCTGGCAGTTGATTTTTCCAATAGAATCAAGGGTGAGACATCTAGCATCGTTGATTGATAGTTTTTCGGTGGGGAAATTGAACTGAAAATGTTTGTTTTGTTTTGGAAAAAAATCATGCACTCAGTGCTTTTTCAAAATATGCAGGTTATTTTGAAACTGTCATATACCAAGAACCACTAGAGATAGAAGTTGTCAACTAACAAAATGATAATCCAAATGTAAGCTACATTTTATTAGTCGACAACTTTTTGATATCTCTTTTTATTCTCGAGTTATGCCCTCTCACCTTATCACTCTTTTCCTCCACTTCATCTGCTCCCAATGAAAACTTCCAATCCACACTCGATTTCACTGTTAATTGATCCAAAAACTGTTTGAGTAAATTGTTATCAATTTTCTCAACTCTCCAGCTCAAAATAGAGCTTTCCGATGTGAAATTCCCATAATTTGTTAAAAATTCAAAAATTGGATCCGGTGATTTTTCCTTCAAGTGGATCACGAATCCTTTGATTTTCATAGCAAAGATTTTGAGTGAAAGAGAGAGAAGTTGACGTGTAGTAGTGCCAAATACAGTGTTACGGTAGAGAAGAAGCCTGTGGGGGCTGAAAAAAATTTACTGAAAATGTTTTTTTTTTTTAATTTTTATACTACGGGTCTTGCCACGAAATCAGTTTTTTGCTGTTTTCTCGTTTTCGGACCAATTTTTTTGAGTTTTTTCAGATAAAAATGGATAGAGCAAAAAAATCGATTTTTATAGAGAAAATTTAAGAAAATCGGATCAGAAACGAGAAAACAGCAAAAAACTGATTTCGTGGCGAGACCCGCCGAGTGCCACTTCCCGTGACCGCAGTAGTATCTTTTCTCATTCCCAAGTTACAGTATGGCAAACTTACACAAAACTCCAATCAATCTCCTCAACCTTTTCTTGCTGATTCTCTGCCACAACAACCTCCACAATTTCCTCATTTCCTTCAGAATCGTGATTACGGAATTTGAAAGCAACAGAATTATCAAAAAACTTGATATCTAAATTAGAAGGGGACTTTTGAAAACGACATCGATCGATAATGGAGCGCCAGTGATCCGAGAAAAAGTAGAGAAAGGTTCTGGAGAAAACAAAGATTTTTTGAATGGTTTTGAATGTTTTGTGTTACAATTGAGTAGTTGACAGATGTTTGCATATTTCAAGATTGGGAATTACTGGTAGATTACTGAAAAAGTCATCGAAGCACATGTTGCAGGGCATTCTGAACATTTCCGTTTGTGGATTGACAAGAGAAAATAGAGGCGGGTCTCGCCACGAAATCGCGTTTTTGCTGTTTTCTTGTTTTTGGATAAATCCTTTTGATTTTTTTAAAATAAAAATAGATAGAGCGGAAAATTTGAAGCCTAAAAATAGTTAATTTGACCCGAAGTATTACATTTCCCATAGAAAAATTTAAGATTTTGTGTTTATGGGGGAAAAGTTACAAAAACGGGTAGTTTGCAATGAAAATCTAACTGAATGTGGTCGAATTGGCTATTTTTAGGTTTCAAATCCTATTTTCTATCCGTTTTTATAGAGAAAATTTGAGAAAATCGGGCCGGAAACGAAAAAACAGCAAAGAACTGATTTCGTGGCGAGACCCACCGAGTGCCACTTCCCAAAAAACCCTAAACTTCAACATGATGGGCGCTTTTTGGAACCCCTAAATCCCCTCCCCCCCCCTCAAAAGAAATTAGAAAACACAGAAGACTTTTAGGGGAAAAGTATCAGAATAAGAGCAGGTACCTTTGTGAATTGTTATCTCGTCGAGTCGGAAACGTTTCCCCGGGCAACCAGACCACAACAATAAACGAATCGATAACGCACTGCGATGTGTAATTATGGATGTGTCCGGCTAGCAGAGGGGACCACCTGGGTCAAGTACACACGGTCAAAGGGCATCCTTCGTTTTCTCTCGGTTCTCTCTATCACTGCGGTCTCGCCAAGAAATCGGTTTTTTGCTATTTTCTCGAGTTTGGAGCATTTTTTTGAGTTTTTTCAGATGACGATGGCTAGAGCAGGAGATTTGAAGCTTATAAATAGTTAATCTAATCCGATATTTTACATTTTTCGTAGAAACATTTCAGATTTTGTGTTTTTGACGGAAAAGTTACAAAAACGGGTAGTTCGCATTGAAAATCTAACTAAATTTGGTTGAATTAGCTATTTCTAGGTTCCGAATCCTATTTTCTATCCGTTTTTATAGTGAAATTTTGAGAAAATCGGGCCGGAAACGAAAAAACTGCAAAAAACCGATTTCGTGGCGAGACCCACCGACAGTCAACTTTTTTTGCGTTTTTAGTAGTTTCTTGTTTCTCGACCGATTTTCTCAGATTTTTTTAGAAATGATCGATTTTCCCCAAAAATAGTCCAACATTTTCACATTTTAAAGACGGAAAACGCCTCGATCGTGGCGGGACCCACAAGGCGACGCGGGGCCAACTCACACACCGCCGTGAACGCATAATATAATAAGCGTGATAAATTTTTTTAATTTAGAAATTTCAATTTCTACAGTTTTTTTTTCTAATTTCCGTGGTGAAAATTTTCATCCAAAATGAAAATTTTTGAGCTAAAAAAAGACAAAAAAAATCTCGAAATGATACTTCATATCGTCTTCAACATTAGAAACATTCAAAACTCCAATGGAGGGAAGAGAGGGGAGGGGTGATAATGAGAAGGTGATGAAATGGAAACTGAAAAATTAAAAGAATAGGGAAATTTACAGATTCACATAAAACATGAAACATGGCAAATGGTGTGTTGAAGTTTACAATAAAGTTTGGTATTTTATGTTCGAGAAGGCATGTGGAAGTGAAAAACTAGATGGAAAAGGCAATCGTTTTGACTAATGAAAAAATCGTACACAATTTTAAAAGAAATAAGAAAAGGGCCTGGGAGGGACCGGTAAAAGACTACCGTAATCTGAAGAAGTGGGCGGAGCGTACATTTGACATGAATTACATTTTGTGCAGATAGAGTACGGTAGGTTGAATGGATGGTTGGAGGTGGTGAAGAGAGAATCTAGCAGTTGCATCCGCCGTTCTGCTGATTTTGCTGGTTCGAGTTCAAGCGGATCTGGTCGGGGAACTCGGGGAAATCGTTGGTCTCCTGGAAAATTATGGGGGTTTTTTAAAAATTCAGAGTTTTTGCTGTTTTCTCTGTTTTGGAAAATCAAATCTTCAGCACTAAAATAGGCCATAACTTGCTTAAAATCAGTATTTCGCAGCTTTTGAAAACGTTAAAAATATCAGAAAAATGTGATTGATTTTTCAGTATTTTTTTCAGATTTTTCTAAAACAGCCTCCTCGAGGACTTCCCTAGTAAGACTCAAATGATCGTTTTTGACATCAAAATGAAGGTTTGAGACTCATAAATCCCATTTTTCGCTTTGAAAACTCTTAAAAACTCGCCTGCGACTCTCTAGCCAACGCATCACGAGCAATAGCCAAGAAGGCGGCTTCGACGTTGACGGCGTCTTTGGCGGACACCTCGTAGTACGGAATGTTGCCCTTGGTCTGGCACCAAGACTGAGCACGTTTCGCCGAGACGTTGCGGTTCGCCTCGAGGTCGATCTTGTTTCCGAGCAGCACGAATGGGAAGTGGTCCGGGTCGCGGGGGCTGAAGAATGTTGGGGTATTAGGAAAACGTTGGGGTATTTTTGACAAAAAAACGCACCTGGCCTGAATAAGAAACTCGTCGCGCCACGAATCCAACGATTTGAACGACGAGGCGCTGGTCACGTCGAAAGCGAGCACACAGCAGTCGGCTCCACGATAGAAGGCCACTCCGAGAGACTGGAAACGCTCCTGGCCGGCAGTGTCCCAGATTTGGAGGGTCACGGTGCGATCGTCGATGTTCACGTCGCGAGTGAGGAAGTCCGCGCCGATTGTCGCCTGGAAATTCAAAAATGATTGCTATTTGGTTTTGGAAAGAAAAATAATTTTTTGAAGATCATTGGGAAATTAATTTTTCAATGAAAAAAATTCCACCAATTCTTTTTGTTTCACATACCTTGTACTGATTGCTGAATCGCCGATTCACATATTGATTCATGAGCGACGTTTTTCCGACGCCAGAGTCTCCGAGAATGATCACTTTGAGAAGGGCCTTCTTTCTGGTTCCGGACATTTTCGGGGATATGAAACTGGGCGAAGATGAAGGCTGAAAGGATTGAATCGATAATTAGAGAATTGATAGAGGAAACGAGGGAGAATTGCGAAAAATTGAGAAAGCGATAAGAAAATAAAAGATAATTTAGGGTCTAAAGAACCCAAATTTCCAGAAAATCGAAAAAAACGCCAGCGAAAAATATAAAAAATTTTCCCGAGAAATTGCGAATTTTGGCAGAGGAGAATGAAGACATGAATACGAGAATACAGCGGGGGAGAAGGCGAATCGCACAGTTTTGGGACGAAAAATACCGGAAAATAGAGAGAAAAATCGGAAAAGGGGAAGCAAAAAGGGAATGAATTAGCAGGAAATAACAGAGATTAACAAAAGGAAAACAAAACGGAGTTAAATTTTAATTTTTTCAACTAGATATCCAGGTCGTGGTACTGAACACGTGGTTGGCCGGGAGTCCACGTTCTGTCGGGGCAGTCGTACCGCTCATGGTCCCTTTTGTTGAGCGCGGAAACCACGTGTTGCGGGTTGAACTGACAGAAGATTGCCATTGCAGGCACGCCGTGGTCCTGGAATCATTTTGGAAATTATATTACAGTGGATTGGAGCTGTAACTTGACTGGCAAATGTTACAAGGATTGCCCTACTTATGGATAAAATTTCAGATTTTCTCTCAATTTCGGAAACCGGAAGAAAATGCGAGAAACTGAGAAATTTCTCAAAAAATCAATCATTGCTCACTGCCAATTCTCCGCCGGACACAAGATGAGTCACCCCCATGATTTCATCATTCTTTGACAGTTTCCTATAGAAAATTTGACAAAACATGTGATTCTGCTCTCTTTTCTCATCTGCTCACTCACATTTTCCACATTGGTAATCGGCCGCTTCACACTTTCGAACCGCTTGTTCGAAGTCGGCTGGAACTGTTTCGGCTTGTCGGAATGCGAATTTCGATACTGCGTATCGGAGTTGTTTTGGTGGGAATCTGGATATTCAAAATTGCATTCGGAATAGAAAAACAACTCACTATTATCATAATTTTGTGTCTTTTGCTGTGACGAGGAAGAGGAGGACGGCTGATGCCGATCGGCCATTTCGACTGTAAAATGGGCAGAAATTGTAGAGGAAAAGGGGGAAAGTTGGTGGGGAGAAGAACAATGAGAAAAAGTGTAACACGACGGGGGACAAAAAGTGCACGTGACGCGATGCTGGGCTGAGTTTCCCGTCAGCTGAAGGACGGACACGCGCCGCGAGGGACCGCGTTGCGCTCGGTAGGGCGCACATGCTTTTCGGCACGAGGCGGGAGCATGTGATTGTTATTTGGATGTCAAATTCTTTGAAAACTTGCGAAATTTGGCCAACATTTTCAAAATTCATATTGTATACAAATTTCGCTAGCTAACCCCTTATTTTACTGCTAATTGTGATGAAAAACACCTGAAAAGAGTTCAAACACCAAGTTTCAATTATTTTTTCAAGAAAAAAACCCGCAAAGAATAGTTAAAAGTCGAGAGAAAACAAGCAAGAATGAAAGGGGAAATTTTTTGAACGCTGACGAGAAAATAAAAATTTAAAGGCGCAAGCTCGATTTTGTCAATGGGTCTCGCCACGAAATACCGTAACCGAGAGTTTTTGAATTTTTGAAATAGCGAATTTCTAGGAATTCTCTTCCGCAAAAAGCAGTTTTTGCTGAAATTTCGCTGTAATGCAAAGACATTGATAGTTTAGAAACAAAAAAAGTAGAAAAATACAAGAGAACTTTGATAATCGTGGAGAAAAAAGATATTTGGCTTGGTTAAATGAACCATCTTGAACGGAAAATAGGCAAAAAGTAGACAAAAATGGATAAATAACAAATATAACGAGCTTTATAGCAAGTGAACAACAAGAAAAAACAAACTAGAGATTTCTCAATTTCCCCTGTTTATCAACAATTTCTTCTGCACAAACTTTGCAAAGGTCTCTGCCACCAACAACGGAAACACCAATGTGGCTTCTGCGTGAACTTTCACAGCTCCAGCCGTCGGTTTCACCTTTCCCCAGCTAACAGCTTCATCGGGTTGTGCTCCTGAATCAGATCCGTCGAACTCTTGGCCAGTGTTGATGTAGACAGTGTGATCGGAGCCGTTTCGCATTAGGTTCGCGTTGTTGATGTGGTGTTTTACAACTCCTGTAGGGAAAAAGGAAAAAAGCTTCAAAAGAAGGCCAGAAAAGCACTCACCTCCTCCCAAAATGATCGATCCGGTTTTGAGACTTTTGACGGCAATCGTATTGATGTGACGGACGTCCTCCACGATATCCACACGAAGTCCCGGCGAGGACTTCACAGAGTGGAAGTAGAGCATGTCGCCTGAAAATTGTATTCTCAAATATTTAAAAATCTGAAAAAAAATACTACAAACTCAATCACATTTTACTGATATTTTCAACGTTTTCAAAATCTGCGAAATAGTGATTTGAAGCAAGTTATGACCTGTTTTAGTGCTGAAAAAGTCGTCTTTTTGCATTAAATTCATGATTTCTGATAATTTGACGTGAAAATTTTCGAAAAATTTTCATTTCTGGCGATTTTGAGGGCAAAAAACGACGTTTTCAGCACTAAAATTGGTCATAACTCGCTTCAAATTAGTAATTCGCAGCTTTTGAGAACGCTAAAAAATTGAGAAAAATGTGCTCGGTTTTTCAGAATTTTTTTTCAGCTTTTTAGAAACGCCTTCTCGAGGACTTCCCTAGTCAGATATAGGGCGAATCAACATTTTACAGTGATCAAATACTCACCGAGACTTCCATCAGTCAATGCGGGGCAGAAAACCGGAATGCGGTGCTTCGCCGCCCAGAACAGGATGCTCTGCTCGTCGTCAATCCTCTCTCCGAGTCTCTGAATGAGCTTGGAAGGTGTCCAGTTGACGTTTTGCTCTTGTTGCTCCGCAAGACACTCGTCAAGAATCGGATTGAGCCAATCCTCGAACGCGCAGTAGTTGTCATTGGGAATCAACACGTTTCCGGCTCGATTCATGCCGTTCGATCGCAGTTTCTTGCCGTCCATCGTGAATTCGCCGAGGTATGAGGGACGCAGACACTTGATGAGATCCTCTTCGATTCCACCGGCAGAAGTGACGATGCAGTCGACGAGGTCGTGTTGGACAACGAATCGGAGCACCTGACAAATTGGATTTTAATTGTTTTAGGAAGAATGAACCTCTCTGAGCCCACTGGTCACCAAATTCGAAGTGTAGCCTAGAAAAATGGTACAAGACCGCTTGGTTCGACCCTCGGGGTACGGTAGACACTTGTCGTCGTCTTCGATCGAAAGTGGCGTGTCACGGAGGAGGAGCATTGTGTTTACTTGCTGCAAATTTGGAAATTGTCAGGTTGGTACTTATAAAAATTTGAAATTTAGCGACTGAACAGGACATTTTTCTAAACACGCATCGTGTCGAAGCTTTTCGGAAATCCGTTTTTCTGGTTTCCGAATTCAAAAAAAATTTCCGAAGATTTTTCCCCGCTTTCTGTTTCTCGGTTTCCGTAACTCCTCATTCAATTTTTCGCCTCAAAACCTCTTCCTACCTGAATTGCCTGTGCCAAATGTGTCGCCTGGAATCCTGTACTCAAATACGACGACAAAATGGCGGAAATCGAGAACTCCTGGCTAGAGTGGACCAGCGAATTGAAGTCGAATCCACGGATCGGGATGGATCCGTCGGGAACTTGACACGATTTGACGAGTACTGCACCTTGCGCGACGGCGATATCCTCTTGCGAGGCTCCTGGACCATTTTGAGGGCTGCTCATTTTGCGGAGAAAGAACCTGGAAAGGTGCAAAAATATTGGGAAGAATAGAAAAAAAGGTAATACATTGATGAAATTCAATCAATACAATCAATTTGAGAATGGAGAGAAAAATTTAATACATTTCTAGAGAAAATATCACAAGAATCACAGGGAAAAAGTGTAAAAATCTGGCAAACAGCTAAAACCGGAATAAATAGGTCTCACAACAAAAAGAAGGCTCAGAACTGATTCTTCATCTCTCTCAACTTGGCCATTCCCTCTACTGGATCCGTTCCGACCGTCTTCTGAATCTCGGACGACGTCTGGACTCTCATGAACGGGTTCGTCGCTTTTTCCTCGCCAATCGTCCCCGGAATGCAGAATTTCCCTTGTTTCCCTTGTTCTTGAGCCCATTCCAACTTCTTGCGAATCTCCGTGTTTCCAGGTTCTACATGAGCGGCGAATTTGAGATTAGACGCAGTGTATTCGTGTCCCGGGTACACTTGAGTGGAGTCTGGGAGTCCAGAGAGTACGGTGTTCAGAGCGTGGTGCATTTGCGGGGCGGTTCCTTCGAAGAATCGACCGCAGCCAGCCAGGAAGAGGGTGTCTCCGGTGAAGACGACTCCGGGAGAAGAGGGGTTCGAAGGGTCGGTGACGTGGTAGCAGATGTGACCGCTGGTGTGGCACGGGGTAGAGAGACAGAGGATCTGGAAGGTATTTTCTTAATTCTTGCGGGTCTCGCCACGAAATCAGTTTTTCGCTGTTTTCTCGTTTCTGGCCCGATTTTCTTGAAATTTCTCTTCAAAAACAGATAGAAAATGAGATTTTGAAGCTAGAAATAGCCACTTTGACAAAATTTAGTTAGATTTTTATTGCTAACTACCCGTTTTTGTAACTCTTTTGTCAAAAACACAAAATTTCAAATTTTTCTATGAGAAATTCAATATTTCGGGTCAGATTAACAATTTCTAGGCTTGAAATGTTCTGTTCTATCCATTTTTTTTGGAAAAACTTCAAAAAGTTGGTCCAAAAACGAGAAAACAGCAAAAAACAGATTTCGTGGCGAGACCTGCCGAGTGTTCTCAACTTCCATTTTTGATCAAGTTAAAATTCTACCTTTAAATCGGCAAATTCCGCTTGCTCCAAATGCTCCACCTTCTTGCTCATCGCCGGAACTCGTTCATCTCCCCCCAAAATTGGAATTTTCGGGTAATTCTTCCGGAATCCCTCGTTTCCACCACAATGATCGTAGTGATGATGAGTAGTGAGGACTGCAGAGATTTCGATCTGAAGGAAAATGATAATAATAACATTTTTTTAATCCAAGAGCCCACCCCTTCCTTTTCCGCCAACTCCTGATAATTCTCCTCGTTGACCAGATCCACCAGAAACGCTTTTTTCGCTTCAGAACTCTTTTTGACAATGTACATAAAATTGTCGGCTCTGCGGAGCAACGATTTCACGTAAACCATTCTGGAAAATTGGGAAGCGAATGCCAAAAGGTTTTGGAAAATCTAAAAATAAAAAATAAAAAATGTAAAAATTGGCTCAAGAACCAAGAAAAAGATGCGAAAAAAACAAAAAAAAAATCCAGATAGAAACAAGGAAAAATTCATAATTAGAAGATCTTTGATTATCGATTTACACGCAAATTCGAGGTCAGGAAAATAGATTGCAATTTGTTAAAAAATGAGGATAAAAAGAGAAAAATTCAATGGTACAGTAAAAAATGTAGGGAATTCAGAATTCCGTTTTAATCTCCTCCTTCGGGATGATTTTCGCAAGGTTCAGGTCCCCTTTGGAGGCCAGGAACAGGATATCCGAGAGCGATTGTTCGTATTGTTGTTCTTCGGCGCGGACGTGGATTCCCTGGGCGCCACGTGGCAGGGAACGGTATTTGGGACCGAGGTTCAGAGAGACACGGGCTCCTGCAAAATGGGAATATGCTAATTTTACTTTTTTGGGGTGAAATTTCGGATTTCTCTTCCAATTTCTGAAGGAGCTGAAAGAAATCAGAAAAAAACTGACTTCTATAGATGGAAACCGTCGGGAAGTAGGTTCCAGCGTAGATGTCCTCGTAGGCACGGCCGCACGACTTTCCATTGTGGAAGAATTCGATCTAAAAAAAATAATATTGTCGAAGAGGCATCGAAAACCAAATCAAAACTCACATAACTGCCCGGCACCGGCTTTAACGTCTTCATAATCTCGGCAGATTCCTCGTGAACTTCAAAAAACAGGTTCGATTTGAAGTTTATCAACGTGGCGTTTTTGTAGGATGGTGGCAGGTAGACTTCTGATGACTGGTCCCGGGGTACTTGAGTCCGCTCGTCGACTGGGATGTGGATTAGGCAGCCGAGCACGTCTCCGGCCTGCAAAATTTCATTGTAGTCTTTGAAAGACGTTTTAAAATTTACCTTGAATCCACCTTGATGGTACTTTTTGCCACGTCCGTCGTGGAACTTGGTTCCGTGCTTCGAACGCCAGCCATACGAGAACTTGTTGTAGCCGCAACAAGCTTGGAGAGCGGCTGGAAGAAGACAGATAAACCTTTCAAACGCTTCCACTACTCTTACCAAGCGTCTGACTCCAACCAATTCGAATATGCGACTCATCTGGCTGCTCCTCAAAGTTCACCTCGAAGTACCAGGTCCCTTTGGACACTCCATGACTCGCTCGCGCCATTGAGTAACCCTCGAAGCCTGTGACGGATTGACCGGACACTGTGAGCTGCAAATATCAGTTTTGTGGTTACGAAACCCTTGAAATGTACCTGATAAGCTCGATCATTTGACGAGACATTCACGTTTTGGCTGAGCAGGACACGGTGTTGGAACGGTGGTATCACGTAGGCGGCGGTGGATTTATCAGGGTTCCAGGTTGTGCTGCAAACATTTTGGTTTATAAGGTGAAAAAAAAAGCACTAGAAACTCACTCTTCTGGCACATTTGGATCGTTTTCTGTGAGGAAATAGCGATACCCGTCTTTGCTGAACGGGATGTCGATTTGGGCGCCTCCGGGAGTTGCAGTCGACGAGTAATCTGCGGCTCTGGAAGTTCTTCAGGGGTCATTCGAGCTCCTTGTTTGAAAAAACTCACAATTTCTGCTTCTTCCCTGGCGCCGGAGCATCCGCGTGTCGTCTCTTTGATGCTCCACGTGTCTTTGGACCTTCAATCGGCGGCAGCTCAATGTGACGCGGTTCACGGACCTCCCGTTCGACGACTTGACGTTTTCCAATCTGGAAAATACTAACTCCAGTCATTTTTCAGTGAACTCTGTCGAAACCTGCTTGACAGCATCATGCATTGGACCCAAAAGTGCCAGATTTTTCTCTGCCAGTGCAAATTGATCGTCGTTCTCGGAGTTTTGCTGGAAATTCAATGATTTTCAAATGAAATTCAGAAATTTGAGTCTTACAACGAAGAGATTTCGTTCTTTGAGCAGTGTGGCCGGAAGATTTGAGTGCCAATGATTGCGTTTCTTGATCGACGTCAACATGTACCAATTTTCGTCTATGTACGGGATAACTGTGTTTTTCAGACTGAAAATTAGAGTTTCCGAGCGAACTTTACGAAAAAAATTACCTCAAATAGGTGAAATCGTCGGGAACAATATCCGCCGATAACTTGCCGTCGTCCTTGAGCTTGTTAGCACTCAAAGTAGCAAAAACTGTCACGCACATCTGCACCAGTTCGGCCTTCTTGGCTTTCCAGTCCTCTGCTAACGGACGGCATTGTTTGCAGGTGAACAAGTAGCATATCATGAACGGCACTCCACTGTTGCTTCTTAAACTTATGAACGGTTGATGGGGACTTTTTGCGACGAAATTATAAGTTCACAACCTCCAAACGTCTGAAAATATAACTTACAACTCACTGCACTCCTTCAAACACCGTCCGTGGAACCATTTAAGGCACTGACAACATGTGATCTCTATTGAACCCAATTCTCGCTTTCCGTCGCTGAAAATTGATAGTTTAGAGTGCTTCGCGTAGAGATTCAAAGATTTTTTTGTCAATTACAGCTTTTTTTTAGATTGTTCAAAAAAAATTTCGGTGACTTTTTCAGTAATTTTTCAAAAACTCCCAATTTTTTCTGAGTTTCGATTTATTTTTGAGTCATTTCTTTCTAACACTAGCTAGTTCTCAGTATATTATTTTAGTTCTCGGCTCAAAACACACTCAAAACATTTTTCATCTTGCTTTGAAAGTTTTTTCAACAGTTCAAAGCCTCACCAATAACAAACACTTGTCGGCACAGCTTTCGGAGCTGCCTGACGTCCTCGACCACCTTTCGTACTCTTCATTTTGGCAAAAAATCACTGAAAAACCGGCAAATTAGAGGATTTATAGCCGAAAAACAAGAAAAATGCGCAAAAAATAAATGTTTGAAAATCAAAGGGCGAAAGAGTGTGTGAAGGAGAGAGCGCGCAAGCAGCCGGTTGGCTTGCAGCCAAGCGAGTAAGATCTGCAGGGTTAGCGAGGTACGGTAGACACGCGACGCGACCGCGACGCACGATTTTCGAAATGTTTCGCTGAGGAAATTGCGAAACTCGTGACCGACACACCCCCAGCCAGCACTTCCCGCCAGTGTATTCAGTCAAAAATCTAAATTTTCGTGTGATTCTTGTTGATTTTTCCCCGGAAAATCACCAAATTCCAGCTTTCCGCGCCCCGTATTCCGTCTATTTTTCCTCTTATTTTTCTCTTGCATCCGTTTCGCGTCGAACTTGTCGCCCATATACTCAAGCCAGAATGATCGGAACCAAGAATTACAGGTCCGAAGAGGAGCGTCTGTGCTCTCTTTTGGACGATCCAGAGGGTACCTATCCGTTCCTTACTCGCGAGGATCCGGTTATTTTCCACAACGCTAGCTACGAGCGAGAGTTGTTCATGGAGTATAACATGGACTTTGACGGTGAGTCGACGTCCTCTCCGCAACCCCACGACTATCAGAACGACGAGGAGCCGCTGTTCCTGAAGCAGGAGGAGCCCACTTGGGTCATGTCGCCGTCGGAAGCCGAAGATCCGGCTTATTCGCCGCCGATTCAGCAGAAACAGACCAAGTCTGTCAAGATGCCCGTCAAGCAGTATGCTCAGCCACCACGCTACAACCCGTACACTAGCGGACCTCTCATCAAGGTAAGAGTTTTTTCGAGTTTTTGTTCCCGCGAGAGAGGTGATTATTGGTTTTCTGCTTGGAAATTGTTATTTCTTCTCGATTCCTTGCTCTTTTCTCCATTTTCCAAGCAAATAATCATGTTTCACCTCTCTGAACAAGTAAGTTACCCCAAAACCCATCCCTTTTCTGACACCATACCGATTTCCCCACGTTTCAGGAGCCGTGTAATAGCAGATCCCGACGAATCAGTTCCCACTCGGTGTATAGAAGCGAAGTAAATACGCGTCTTCTTCATAAGTTTCCATGAATACCCCCATCTAGGCCCCCACCCATCAATGTTCTCGAGTTCTCGAACTAATTTTTCTATTTTCAGTCACCCACCTCGAAACGCGGACGTCCATCCAAGGCAACCAGCAACTCGAAGATGGCCAACTACGCACGCAACTATCGTGAGCAGAAGAAGAACGAGATGGCGACGATGCAGATGCGCAACGAGGAGTTGGAAGCCGAGCTGAAGCTTCTCCGCACCGAGAACACCCAGATGAAGAAGGCTTTGGTACGCGCCGGCGACGAGATCAGTCAGCTGAAGAAGGTCATCGACCAGGATTCGCAGATCGCTCGTGTCGTCGCCAACATGGGACAAACTCCATCTTCGTCCATCGACTACACCCTCGGAGCCCGTGCGGGAGTCTGTGTGCACGTCGGATCCCTCGGAACCACCGTCGAGGTGTGCAAGCAGTGCGCCGACAATAACCAGAACCGCCTCGACGCCAAGTACCAGAAGTTCGAAGCCTCCCTCGATGACAACCAGCTCTTCAACGGAGACTTCAGCGCCTTCGACAACTACCTGAACGGTGCGTGTTAGCCACCGCCCGTTCTTCGGATGGAACGATGCCCCGATTTTCAATGGATAATCAATATTCAATCGACGATGATGCTGATAATCACAAAAAAATCGCAAAAATCGACAAAACCCCAAAAAAAATTGGTAAATCTTCCTAATTCCTTAATATTTAGCTTTTCAGTCCCCGTAGAAAATAGGTAATTCCACTTTCCCCGTTACGTGTAGGATAATCATGTCCCTAAACCTTGAACAACCCAGCTACTTATTAATTTTTTGTCAGTTACCCTAGCCTTGTATCCTTTCCTCGTTCAAACTGTAATATTTTCCTCTTCTACAGTATCTTCTTCTTCTTCCACCCATCAACCACTACCAGACTCTCAAGAAAGACGCGATTCCTCTTATTTATGGAGCCCGAAAGGTATGTCTCTCCTCGCCCATCTTTCTCTTCTTCCTACTCTTGATTTTATCAATTCATCAACGTTTTTGTTACTTTGTCACCTCCTTCCACACCCACCTCGTTCACTTGTATAAGTTTAAGTTTTTGTTTAAAAAATTGGAAAATAAACCAAAAAAAATTATAAAATTCTATAACTTTCACCCATTTTTCTTGTCATTTTTCTATTTTACACGTTCTTTAACGTTGATATATCTCTATTACGGACACCTTGGGGTCTCCAAAGTGTCTTCTTTATTATTGTCTAATCAATTTTTTCAGAAAGTACAGAGAAGCCTACAACATGTCGTCAGATCACCGTCAACACGAAGTCTACGAAATTGTGGTGGAGTACTCGGAAAGTACGTCGGTCTCGCCGCACCACTGTTCGCCGAGTCCGTCGACGTCTTCCGCATCGTCCACCTCCTCCACCACCCCGAACAGCGGAGCCACCAGCCCAACTCCAAGCTCCTCCTCGAGCTCCAGCCAACGCCGCGTCCGTCGCTTGTCCAAGACCAAGAAGTCGACGTGGTCGCGCAAATTCTCGACTGGTAGGCCTAAAACGGCAAGTTTTGCTCAATTTTCCATGTTGCAGCGGGTAAAGCGAAATACGCCAAACGGCATACTAGCTCCTCGTCGTCCAAAATGCGGCTCGTCAAGCTAAAGGTTGTTTTAATGGGTTCCCGAGAACAGTATAACACGCAGAATTGTAATCTAAAGAAAGAAAATTGGCAAAATATGAGATTTTCGGATGATTTTTCAGCAGAGTTTAGTCTTAGGCACCCTCCCATTGGCCCCTTTATCACCAGATCTAACACAAATGATAAGTTTGACTCTCTGTAGATTGATAAGCAACACCAAGAACAGTTGGCAGCGAGCAAAGCACGAGTAGAGAGGCTGCAACGAGAAAGAGAGGAGATGCTCGCCGGAAACAGCCAGCTCGCTATTATGGTAGGTTCTGGGTTCAAAATTCAAGTGAAAGTTGGGAGAAATCATGAGAAATTCACAGTTTTAGATTAAAAACTACCTGAATTCCTTGCAAAATCTCAAACTTCAGAGATTTTTCAAGAAATTTGGGGCAAATTTCCAACGTAAGCTCTAAAAACCTTTGTTCCGATCCCCCTGATCTCAAGTTTTATAGCGCCGGACGAAACCGGGAGCAATTTCAATTTTCCACAGCAACCTGGAGCCCGAAACCGTCAAGATGAGCCTCCATGAAGCACTGGCAAAACTCTGGTTTCGTCCTGGTGTCAAGCTCCAATTCCTACGAATTTCTATGATTTTTCCCAATTTTCAAAAACCTTTCACAAAACTTTCCAGCTTCAATAATCAATTTTTCAGTGCGAGTCGGTGACCACGAACGCAAGATCGCTGCGCGAATCGTACGAAAGACAGCGGGCTGTCGTCCACGGGCTAGTGTACCGAACTTTGCTCGACGTCGGAGTGGAAGAGGTGGACGATGAGGAAGAAGAGGACTACGACGGTGGCGCCGGATTTTATGGAACCATTTTCTATTGATCCTTGTGTCTCTTTGTGTTTTTTCTTTCAAACTTTCTTAAAATCTCCCAAATTTTCATGGGTTTTCGCGATTTTTGGCCGATTTTCCACTAGAATTCTTCATTTTGTACTGTAAATTTCTAAGAATTCAGTAGAAATCGCTAGAAACTTGTGAGAAATCACTGAAAATTCCCGGAGATTCACCCAAAAAATCAGAGAAAACCAACCGCCTTATCACCTCCCCGTCTAGCTTTTAGTTCTCACTGTTATTCCATTTTCCACCACTCAAACTACACACAAAGTGTCTCGTTTTGTCCGTCCCATTAGGCCGTCTAGACCATCATATTGAGAGTTTTAAAATTCCCGCCCAATACGTGTGTCGTTTACGGGGATGATATTGTTATGCCAAGCCATTTACTAGCCCATTTTCGAGTACAAAAATGGAAAAATGCGAGGTAAATGACGTTTTTCTTCCCTTCTCAAGACACCCTCAAAGTCCCCCCTAGGCTCTAACAAAACAAGATCATTGAGTAGTAGTATGTCCCCATCCCCTACAAATATGTGTTTATCCGATTGTTATTCCTCCAGAAGAGGTATCAAAAAGGATTATTGAATTGAAAAATCACAGAAAAAAAGTTGAAAAACTCAAATAAAAATCAAAAAGTTTTCAGTAAATTAATAAAAATTTCAAAAAACCAAACCGTTGTTTTGTCTGTTGGAGCAAAAATTTGTCGCCTAATGTACGGTTTATTCCGGGAAAATTCATAGAATCTTTCGAACATTTTTGAATTTTTTCTCTTTCTGAACGAAAAGCCGATTGAATAAAGAACGGACTCGGCTTTTTTCGTTTCATTTTTCTCTTTCTTCAAATTTTTGAATATTTTCTTCTTCAAATTCAACATTTTTCAACAGTTCTCAAGTTGATTTTTCAAAAAAATTCGAGTCAAAACTTCTCGGGAAGAATCTAGATTGTTTTCGGTTTTTAGGCTGGGTTTTGCTCAATTTTCGTTTTTTTTCAAAATTTCTCCTTGGTTCTTGCTAATTCTTGCTCTACATTTATTTCCATTCAAAATTTACTCTAGACACATTTTTTCGCATTTTTAATAATCTATTTTTTTTATTTCCAGCCAATTCTTAGCACTTTTCCATCGAATTCGCCTCAAAATCCCTCCCCGCAACCTACAAAAACCCGTTTTCACATAAAAATTAGAAAACTAGGTCATTGGGTCACCCATGTCTCCGCCACGTGGCAACTCGTCACTCGGGCGGCTTCTAGTCATTCACTCGATCTCGTTCGCTTTTCGCACGTTTTCTTATAATTTTTTAGAGTTTTTCGATGTTTTCCACTGAAAGTTGTTAGAGAAATCGGTTTTCTGATGGTTTTTTTCAAGGAAATTTGAGTTTTTAGACATGTTTTGCACAATTTTCGAAAATTCAAAATTTCATCGGCTTCTCATTTTCTCCACTTGTCTTTGCTTATTTTCTGCCGGTTTTTGCTATTCAAAAATCGTTTTCCAAATAACTTTCCCGATTTTCTCTCAAAAAGCAGTTTTTACGCCCAATTCAGGCTAATTTTCGGAAATTCGAAGTTTCCACTGCTCCATCTTCGGTTTTTCGCTCAAAATTGGCTAACAAATAACATTCTGGTGATTTTATCGATGGATTTTTAGTTTTCGGCTCGGTTTTGCTAGTCCCTGGCCATTCTCTCGCGACTTCGCTCTGATTTTACGTTCTCTCCGCTCCCTAATCAACATCTCAACTTTATTCATTCCAGGTAGATGCAACACCAGCTGAAAGCGTGCGGAGACGTGAAGACCGCGTCTCGGTCGTCGACGAATCGTCGTGGAGGATACCCGAAGAAGTCTGGACACGCGTATCTGGCGACGGACATCACGACTCTGGATATCAACACGATGTTCCAGTCGAAGAAGTCGAAACGGAATGCGGAGAGTGGAGGAGGAGGACAAGCTGTGACGGCGCCGACGTCGCCTTTCCCATTTTTGAACGGGAATCAGGTTAGAAATCAGTAAATATTTGCGTAAATCTTCTAAATGTACTACTTTCCAGTCTTCGGCCTTCAACTTCCCGTCGTACTTCTCGCCGGCGGCTCTCTACACCAACCTAGATCTGCTCAACTGTGCCAACGGAGATCTGCCACCGCTGATGAGTGTCCCTGCCTATAAGCCCTCGATGCTGCACGGATTCGGAGACTCGATGGATTTCCAACAGTTCCAGGAGGAACTCAACGCCATCCAGACCCAGCAATTCGCACCAACGACAACTCCATCAACACTTCAATCACTGTTCGCTACAAGCAAATCGTCGGCTTCGTACATCTCTTCGCTTCCGAAGACAGCGACGAATCCAGTGCCAATCGGAACGAATTCTACGACGACGTCTCGTAACTCTGGAGGACGGAAGAATCGAATGGTGGAGGTGAAAACCATCAATGATCGTCCGGTGGTCGTCGTCTCGGATCCGCAAGCAGCTTCAGCCACATCTCGTACCACCATGGTCCCGTTGAGCGGACAAATTCTGGGACTCCCGAAAGGACTCGAAGAATCGAAGCAAAAGCCAATCTCGGAGGAACCACTCTTTTCGCGCAAGGTCTTCATAGGAGGACTTCCGATTGATGTGACCGAACCGGAGGTCTGGGCGACATTTGGATCCTTTGGAAAAGTTCTCGTCGACTGGCCACGCCGTCCGGAACATGGATCACGCGCGGAGATGTACGAAATGGATATGGGACGGCGCAATTGTGAGTTTTTGCTTTCAAAAAGTAAAAATTCAAACGAAATCTTGCTTTTCAGCTCGCTCGGTTTCCGGATACGTGTTTCTGGTATTCGAGCAAGAGCGATCGGTTCAAGAACTCGTCAATGCCTGTGAGCTGTATGACCAAAAGTGAGTTTTCCCTATCAACTTTTCGAATTTCAATAATTGATTTCCAGATACTACCTCCAGCTCTCATCGCCGACAATGGCCGACAAAGCTGTTCAAGTCAGAGCCTGGAAGCTCTCCGACATCGACTACTTCTGCGACGCAAACGCCTCTGTCGACCACCGTCGCACCGTCTTCATCGGAGGAGTTCCCCGTCCGACACGTGCCTCTGATCTGGCCCGATCGCTCCAAGCCCACTACGGAAAAGTCTCCTACGTTGGAATCGACATAGACCCGGAGCTCAAGTATCCCAAGGGAGCCGCTCGTGTTACATTTGCCACTTCTCAATCGTTCGTCAGAGCGATCTCTGGACGATTCGTGCAGGTTACTCATGCGGATACCAACAAAAGAGTGAGTTTTTTGGGTCTTCCGGAAATGTACCCTCCAATTCCCATATTCCAGGTCGAGATCAAACCGTACGTTATGGAGGATCAACACTGCGACGAGTGCCAGGGCAAGCTGTGCAAGCACAACTACGCTCCATACTTCTGCGGAGATCCATCTTGTCTGCAGTACTACTGTGAGGCCTGCTGGGATCGCATGCACTATGAAGCCTGTCAGACGAAAACCGAGCATCGGCCGATGGTTCGTACCGGGGATCAGACAAGAGTGAGTCACAAAATCTCGGTTCCCGTGGCTAGAAAGCCCTTCTTTTCAGGTCCTTCCACGTCCACCGCATCACCCGTCGTCTCACTACAGTCACCGTCCACAGCAACATCACAACCAGCAGCAATATCAACCATCGGAGCACCATGGCCATCATCAGAACCATCAGCACCAGCAATCAGTCATCTCGAGAATCGTCAACCGCGTTGGACCCATTTCTCCACCGTCCACGAAGCCCTTCTCGGCCATCCCGACTGCCATCGGATACTGAAAAGTCCCCCTCTAGTCATGTGATATCTTATTCATGTTTTATCCAATCCCCCACTGCAAATTTGCAATTTTCGATTTTTAAAAAATTGATTCTCCCCCCTGCAACCGGTGCCCCCATACAATACATAACGTACCATAGTTTTCGTGTAAATTATAGAAATTTTCAAAATTTTAGCTCTCCCGCCCTTCTTCCCCCGCTCCCTTATCACCTCATAATGTAACATTTATCATGTTTTATCACTTTATCCTGCTCCCAGAGCTCTAGAATTTATTGATTGATCCCCCCAAAGTTTAAATTATTGCAAAATATTTGCCCAATTTTAATTTTTCGAATCGAATCGATACTCGTGTTCTTATGATCTCTTGGCTCCGCCCCCTGTTCCCGGTTTCCCCCTCATAATTATACAAATTGCACCAGAAATAGGATAATAATATGAGCAATTGTAGAGATTTATTGTGATTTTATTATGTTTGGTTTGTTTTTTTCGGTTTTCCTGCTTTTCGTGGCAAGACCCACAGTCTTTTCAATGAATTTTTTGAAAGACAACGAGTTGAAAACTTTTCATAAGCAGCCAGACTCGAAATATTAATTGAAAATTGTAAAATTTGGTAGTTTTTTGAAAACAAGCGGACATTGTCAAACTATTTTACAGTTTATTATGATCAAAACATTTTAAACAAAATAACTAACCCTGATAAGGTGTCTTAGAGCCGGAGCAGACAAAAAAGGAGTAGCCGCTCCAAGCCATTTTCAGGAATGAGCAAGATCTAGCGCAGAGCTCGGTATGAAGATTCAAATTTCACGAGCTGTGTGTCTTTATCATCTTTGAAACCTCTTTTATCGAAAAACCAGACCCTTTACAATTTTTGAGCCTCTAATCTCCAGAAACACGAAGCCGAACAAGGCTCCATACTTATGAGCCACCCTTAGTAACTGAACTATTACTTTTTTTTCCACAATTCCTCAAAAAATCACGAAAAGAAAGATGAACTCATCGAAAAATCGACGAAACTACAGTATCCCCGACTTTAAAGGCGCATGCCGGAAAAACCCATGGTTCTCCCTGACAAAACCAATTTTCCATCTTCCCTATTCCCTTTACAATAAATATTTTCAATTCTTGACATACGTAATTTTTGCTAATTTACATGGGAACAAGGGGCAATTTTCACTTGATAGTTGCCAATTATGGATAATTTTGATGGGTATAAAAGTATAAGAGGTTTACCGGAAAATAGAGGATTCCTCATTGTCAAAATGCCGATTTCGGAGCTGGAAAAGGTGCGTTTATCGCTGTTTTTGAAACAAATTTCAAAATTCTAAAATAAAAAATTTCCGAAATTGTTTTCTGAAGTTTTATATTTGAAAAAAATTGAAAAAAATCAAGAATTCATTTACCTACGATTAATTATTTCAGAAATGGACCGGTTTAAACTTTGAAATCGCCGCTGAAGAAATGCGTCGACTCAAGGCGCCACCGACTGAAAGAGAGCAAATGAAACTTTATGGGCTTTACAAACAGGCTCTTCACGGAGATATTCCAAATGAAGATGTGTACCGTGAGTAACCATTCGATAGAAAAAAAGATGAGGAACATTTTTGTAGTTGACCACTTTCTGTTATCTATCATGATTCTTAAGTTATAACCGTTTTTACCCAGCCTCACACTTGTATTCTGACTTCCAGCGGTCCCAGCTGGAAACGAAGTTGGAATGAAGAAGTACGCAGCCTGGAAAGCCCAAAAAGGTTTGAACTCTGAGAAATGCCGATCGGATTATGTGAAAATCGCTGAGGAGATGATAAAGAAGTACGGAAGAAGCATTATCAGATGCAAGTGGAATAGTGAAGTGTGGTCCGTGGATTATTGATTGCAGCGATTGTTATTTTATTGATAAACATTGATTCTGGACTGTTTTGGCTTCTGAATTCAATTTTAAACTTTCTGAAGCCCTGAAGTCAATAAAAGCAGCCGTTAGTATCGTTTTCTGAAGAATTCTCCCGGAATTTCCATTATTTACACAACCATGACAAACTCTCTATTTGACCATCATCGAAACCTCCAAAAGTGCCGTTTTTTCCAGAATTTCCAGACTTTTCGATGACTTTCGATGACTTTCCCTCATAAACTCTACATTTTTCATTCAAAAATCTTGAAAAACGACCATAAAATCAGTTTATAAAACGCCCGACCAACCCCATTCTTCGCCCATTTTTCCTAGTTTATTCAAGCGAGAATGCCAATCCATTAACGTCTTCTTTTTCTTTTCCAGATGATGTCACATTGTCTTCTCAAGTGTTTTTTGATTTTGATGACATGCAGGGTGATAGTGGGTCAAGATAAAAAATGTTTCCAATGTGCCACACTGAATGTTCGAGAGAATTGGGCGGCGACAGGTTTGCCGAAAGTGCCGAGTGGGTTAAAGTGGGATGACATGTGAGTATCTCAAGAATGGTTAGAGGTAGCGAAATGTTGTCAACTAGTAAAATAAAGCTCATATTTAGAGCTTTATTTTGTTAGTTGACAACTTTTTGATAAATTTCATGGTTTTGAGTTATGAACACTGCAAGCTAACACTATGAAAGTCATTTTGTTTTGCTTATAGCTCAAGAACGATAAAACATATCAAAACGTTATTGACTACAGAAATAAAGCCCAAATTTAGAACTTTGTTTTGTTAGTTATCAACTTTTTGATAGTTTTTATGATTCTTGAGTTATAGACGCTGAAAGTTAGGCTCTTTTAGTTTCTGAGATACAGCTGATTTTCAGATGCGCAAATCCCGCAGACGAGCAAGAAGCCTTGGCAGAATGGACGTTCTCTAACTGCGCATCTTCTTGTTTTGAAATTCTGATCCCTATTGATGGGGTCTACGGATTCGTCCGTGGATGTCATGAACAGTTTGTTTATGATGAAATGAGAGTGATAATGACGAATGATACAGTTGTCTGCGAGCTGAACAAGTTGGATGGGTATACTAGTATTAGGTTCCCACAAAATACCAAAACGGCTTCGGCGGCTTATGTGAGTTATGAAGTGGTACTGTAGGGACTTTCTCATGGTTACTGTAGACTGGAACGTCCTTCTCCACCCCTGTACTCACCAGTAATGAAGACGCAAAGTGGAACAACAAAATATCAGAAACCAAACTCGTTCCTGATGGTACAATTATCAGTGGATGCACTCCTGGTAACGATTTTCGGTATCTCACTCTAAAATGTGGAAAAATCGGAAATTTACCCAAATTTAGAGCGAACTTTGTAACATTTGCCAGTCAAATTACAGCTCTCTCAACTTCAACTTTTGACCAAGTTGAAATTCCGTTTTAAAAATCGGAGAGGTGTTCTAAAATTGGAAACTAACTGTTTTTGATGTATTGGTAGTTTGTGTTTTTCATCACATCAACCCTTTTTTTAGAATCTAGGATTTAGAACCAAATTTCGGTCACTTACCAACCTAATCCCAAAATAACTTAAGGAACCCAAAAAACGTGTAAAAGCTGTGGAGAATACGATGGAAGTGGTAGCTGCTCGGCGAGCACTTCAGGAACCTGTAAAGGGGTGTACTGTACAAAAACGTCGGGAAAATTGAATGGCCATTTCTACGAATCGCGAGGATGTTCCAGCTTCAATCCCTTTGCGAAAGATGTTTGTTCGTGGACAGAACAGACTCTCAACGTGTCGACTGGAGTGGATTCCGGTGTGATTCCATCGAGATCAAAAAGGGCCGTGGAGTTGAGTTTTGCAGCTAATCAGTGTTTTTGTCAAGGTGAGGAACTTTTAACTTAATAACACTACGAATGAAGTCACGGGTCTAGCGGAACTCTCGTACAATTTTAGTCATGCGCCTTTAAAGGATACTGTACTACCGGGTTTCGCCACGAAATCGGGTTTCCCGTGTTTTCTTGATTCTGGACAAATTTTTTAGAACATTTTTTCGATAAAATCGAATAGAACAAGACATTTTTGACCGATTGATAGTCAATTTCACAAGAATCCATCAGTTTTTCAGCTTGAATTACCAAATGTTGTGTTTTTGAACTGTAAATTACAAAAATGGGTAGTTTTCAATGAAAAACTGATGGATTCTTGTGAAATTAACTATCAATCGGGCACAAATTTCCTGTTCTATCCGATTTTATTAGAAAAACATCAAGAAAATTGGTTCAGGACCGAGAAAACAACGAAAAACCGATTTCGTGGCGAGACCCGCCGACTGCCAACTGTTTGGGCGTTTGTAGTAGTGTATTCTAGCAAAATACCCATTCCAATTCGAAAGAATACTTTTTAATAGCCTAAAACGTTCCAGGCGACCAATGCAACTCCTCCCCTGTCTCCACATCTACTATCATTTTCTCCCTAATCACCCTTTCCTTTCTTGTCATTTCTTGAATCCCTCGCCTTTTACATCCTATTTATTCAAATTGTCTTGATTTTCAGATGTGTTTCCTTTTATTTTCGGTTTTGAATTCAACAATATAAATTTGTGATGTGAAATTTGGTAAATGTCATTGGTAATTTGATATGCAATTTTCTAGAGATTGGCGGATTTGGTAAGATGATGTGATGGAAAGGAAAGAAAGTGTGAGAAAATGATGGAAATGAGTGAAAAAAGAGAATGTTTATTGTTTTTTTCTGTCAAAATATGATACACACATGATCATAGCGATAATTCCCACACAAACAAACGAAAAAGTTATAAAAAATGGAAATAATGAACAATCAACATTTCCGGCCCGACTACTTCGTTTCCACATTAATTTTCCCCGGCCTCCACATTGTTCCTTTCCTCTCTGCCATGCTCCGTGAGCACAACAAAAACTTTTTTTCCATTTCTCAGCCCTCATTTTGCTCCGCCCCTTTTGCTCCAGAGCATCCAGAAGTCAGAGCAGCTCATGACTTTTTGAGTCTAATTTTTTTCTTTTTTCCCTGAAATTTTTAGCTCTCCAGTTCGTATTCAGTTTTTTCACCTGTTCAACCATGAAAATTCCGTCGTTTTCCCCGGAATTTCTCATTATTTTCTTCAGCGGTTTTCTTTTCCAATTATCCCTTGCCTTTTTTTATGGTCGTTTTCTTTTTTTGTAGTATGATTGAATTCTTGGTTTTGAGCTCTTTTCTGTTCATTTTTTGAATAGAATTTTAATTTAAAAATACATTATTTGCAAAAAATTGTAGAGATTTGTGTTTTTTTTTCAAATTTTTTCTTCACCTCAATTTTGCTTTTCCACATTTCAAAAACCTACCAATTTTGCAAAAATTCAAAATGAGTGTCACCCCACGGACATCAGCTCGACACGGAATGTTTCGTCGCTCACAAAGGTCTGTTTTTGACTTTTTCGACTAATTGAAACATGTTTTTCTTGTTTTCATCACGGAATTCCAGAATTTTTGATCATTTTTTCGGAAATTGTTGCGTTTTGTTTAGTTGATTAGGTACCCCCTCTTCACTTCCTCCAAAAAAATGTTTAGGTGAAGAAAAATTTTTTTTAAAATTATTTTCTTGGAAATAATGGATATCAAGATTGTTATTCAACATGAAATTGTTATCAGGTTTGTGATAATTCAAAAACAATTCAAAACTATCTATTTTAAACAAAAATTCCACACATTTTCAATTTTCATTTTTCCCCGTTCCAAAATTCATTGAAACGCTATTTTTCTTTTTTCGTTTTTTCGAAAAACGAAAAAAAAGGAATATCCTATATCAAAACTTTGTTATTTATGTTGTCATGTCCTCATTTCAAATGCATTCGCAGAACACACTATGTGTTTTTTGGAAAAAATAAATAAATAGAGAAATGGGAAAATTGAAAGTTGAATTCGGGGCCTAGGGCCACTAAAATGGGTTTAGAAATGTTGAAAATGGGCGGATGAGACTGAATTTGGAACTGATAAAAGATAAGGGGACAAGAAATGACCAGCCAAAGTTTTGTGATTTCACATTGATTTCCAAGAGCGCCACGGTCTCTGAAACTTGGCCTAGATAAATCGACTTTTTCAGATAATTTGAATTTATAAGAGATAAAGAGATAAAACATAACACGCCTGAATTTCAGAAATTGACACAAAATTCCAAATTCGAAAACATCTAAATTTTGGGTATTTTCCCTATTCTCTCCCAAATAGACACATGTTGCCGCTTTCCCCCCCAAACTGGCTCAAATTTGGGAAAAGAGTCAAAAGTGCAATTACCAGTCGTTTCTTCTTCAATTTCTCCATTTCCAAACCGCCAAAGTCGTCGTTTTTTGGCGTGTCTCACAACAAAACATAATTTGCACACTACACCAACAGAGAAATTGGGGGGAGGGGACAAATTGTCAAGTGTCAGGCGAAAATTGGGGTTTCGATTGGCTTGGAATACTTGGATTGGGCTCGATTTTTTACTGATAAAAGTTGAAAGAATGACAAATAATATACTCAAAATGTAGAAGGTGGGAAAAAGGTTTAGAAGCTAATAGAAAATTATGATCAATCTCTCTTTCAAATTGAGACTTTTCGGAATTTTCGGTTATGAATTCTTGATCAATTTTGACTCATAACCAGTGTTTTCTACTATTATACTTTCAACGTGTTTTTCCAGTGCAATTTTTCATTATTTTCGGTCCAAGGCGATCAGAAACCAAGCTAGGAATTTTAAAAGTTTAGCACATTTTTTTTTTCTTTTTCAATCATGTTTTTAGCTAGCTAGTAGATGATGAAAAAGTCTGCTGTTGGAAACTTTCAAAAATTTGATAACTTCTGTTTCAAAACAAAACAAATTTGTTTTTACTTCCTCATAATAAACCACAACTTTCTCCTCCTTTTTCACATTATTCCTAATTTTGCACAATCTCCTTTTCCCTTTTTGCCTACGAATTTCCGGAATTAGCCTCATTTTGAGAAAAGAAGGAGATGGATATTGAAGGAAACAGAAACCCACGAGATATGTAGAATATTTTCTTTTTTTCGATTTTTCTGTACGTGATAAGTTAGTTTTATCTTTTTTAGTAAAAGCCAAGTCCATTTGTTCTTTTTCTCTGACTCATTCAACAACAAAATGAACTTTAGGTGTCAAAACCAGAAAATTCAAATTCTGTCAAATTCAGGAAAAAAAGGAAAAACTCAACGTTTCTAAAAAGTTTACATATTATTCCAAAAAAAATAAAGCACAAAAGAGCATAGATAAACCGTGGAACTGAAACTTTTGAGAGAGATTATTTTCTTGTTGGAATTTCTTAAATTTTTTTTTTCTTCAAAAAATAATTCTCTAACTAGTAAATCATAAAGACCTCTAGAAAACGTGGTCAGTAAGTCACAAGGCTGAAAACGCTATTAGCAGCTGGTTTCGCGCAAGTTCTCATCTTTCACATCTCCTCCACAGAACATCAAACACTTGTGTCAAATTTGCTCGTTTCGTGTGTAGTGAACCACTTTTTGTAGTCTACATTGTTTTTCTATGCCTTTTTTGAAATGAAAAATGTCCTACTACAAACGCGGAAAAAAGTTGGGAGTTGGCGGGTCTCGCCACGAAATCGGTTTTTCGCTGTTTTCTTGACTCTGTACCGACTTTTTTTAAAAATTTTTTGATGAATTTGGATAGATCAAAAGATTTATAATCGGATGATAGTCGATTTTACAGAAAGTTTTCAGTTTTTCAGCTTGAATTTTCAGATTTTGGGTTTTTTGTTGAAAATTATAAAAATGGACAAATTCCAATGAAAAACTGAAAACTTTTTGTAAGATTGACTATCATCCGATTTTAAATTTTCTGATCTATCCGAATTGATCAAAACAATTTTAAAAAGTCGGTCCAGAGTCAAGAAAACACCGAAAAACCGATTTCGTGGCGAGACCCGCCGACTGCCAACTTTTCCGGCGGTTGTCGTAGTCCAATTAAAAAAGTTATTCGAGGTGCTGTAATAAAGCACATTGACTATGAACACTGTTTTCAATGCTTACTTTTTCCACAACAAAACAACAAATATTCGAGCACGCGAAGTCCCCCGGAACACTCTCCACCATCTCCCCTAATCCGTCGTCAACGACCTGCCACCCTCTACGTGAAACACACATCGCCAAGGCTAAATAGAAACATTCCAAGGGTGAGTTGCTAATTTTCTAGTTATACACATCTTTCTGAAACTCTCGAAGTACACAATCACTTTGAGAAAACGTCACAAATCCAGAAATCCCCTTCTTTTCTCTATGACTCATACCCTATTGTTCTCTGTTTTTATCAGTGTCATTCCTCTAATATTCGCATTGTTATGATGACACAAAACACGTCAAAAGAACCAGAGAATCTTATTATCATTCTTGTCTAGCTTTATGAGCACTTTTTTGAAAAAAAATATTTTTGAAGAAAAATTCTTTTTTCAACCAGAATTTTTTTTTCTTTTTTCAAACTTGGACATATTTGCTGACAGATTTATGTATACTTCTTGACATTTTTTGTGTTTTTTTTTGAGCTAGACAGACTGCGTTATTTTTGGATTTTATCTGAACAAAAACAAATTTCAAAAAACTTTAAAAAAAAATATTTTTTTGAAACAAAATTTTCTAGGTAAACGTCCAAGAAATGCCAACAATGATTAATGCGGAATGTTTGACAGTCCGTCAACCAAACACTGCACCTCCGCCACAGCAACAGGTAAAAAATGAAAGAAAAAGTTTCAAAAATTTTTTTTTTTAAGTTGGCAGTTGGCGGGTCTCGCTACGAAATCGGTTTTTTGCTATTTTCTCGTTTCAGGATCAACTTTTTTGAGTTTTTTCAGATAAAAATGGATAGAGCAGAAGATTTATAGCCTAGAAACGGCTAATTTGGCCCGAAATTCTACATTTTTAATGGAAAAATTTACGATTTTGCGTTTTCTGTGGAAAAGTTACAAAAACGGGTAGTGCGCAATGAAAATCTAACTTAATTCGGTCAAATTTGCTATTTCTAGGTTTCAAATTCTTTCTTCTATCCGTTTTTATAGAGAAAACTTTAAAAAAAATAGGACTAGAAACGAGAAAACAGCAAAAGACTGATTTCGCGGCGAGACCCGCCAACTGCCAACTTTTTTGACGTTTGTAGTATGTTCTTCCAATTCTCATCGTAAAAAGGGTTCAAATTCAATTCTAAGAACATAAATTCTTCTTTCCCTTATCAAAAAATAAGTAAGAACATGTCTTTTCAATTTCCTCTCAATTTCCTTTCCTTCTTTTTTTTTCCAAATTTTCCAATTTTTCAGTTGTGTCCGATGGTCGGGTCGACGTACGCCGAGAGGTTCTCCAGAAGCGCTTCTTCTTCTCCTCGAAGAGGTCCAAATGGACAGCAGCAGCAGTTGGTGAATGGAGAGTTACGGTGAGTCGAAAACTAGCAATACTTTGCAAATATGCCTTTTTTTATTTTCGAAATTATTACTGTACTGTAGCTTTTTTCCGTGAAATGGAAAACACCTCAAACCCGATTTCATGTTGCTTTGATCAATTTTGGAGCTTTGGGTTACTGTAGCTGTAGAAGTCCGCAAACACTTTTCTTTTCAATGCACTGGATCTTACGATAAAGTGCATAAATATCAGTTTTAGGGTTTTCTGGAGGTTTTTGGAATTCAAATTTTCACATAAATAACGCCCAAATTCAAGCGGAAAATCTGACCTAGCTTCTTCTAGGCCACATGACATTTATGCAAATTCCACTATACAAATTGAAATTCTCTTTCAATTTTATAAAATGATTTGAATAAAAGGTATTAGACCATGTGGTGGGAGGTGCTCAGGCAGTGGCAACCCTATCTCCCGCCTTCCGAGGCCAACTCAGTATACCAACAGTTATAGGCTTATTCACTGCTTTATTGGTCCACAGACGTGGCCTGAATGCTTGGTGGGAAACCATGGGCCGCGAGGCCCTGGACTAAAACCACACCAAAGCTGAGGAATAGCCAATCAGAGAGAGAGAAATATTACAATAGAAAGATTGGGAATTAATTCTACACAATATAAACCTAAAAAGGGAAGCAAAACAATAGAAACAATAGGAAAATCAATATAAATTAGGGAGAAATCATAGAACTAATTTAGGATGAGCAATTGTTAAAGGCGCATGGCCGCCGCTGGTCTCGCCACGACTTTGGGGTTGAGCGCGCCGACTACGGTAGGAGGCGGCAATTCAAATCCCAAAGGCGTGGAGGAAGGCGTTTCCGTGGATTGCAGAGGGAAAAGTGATGACATCCAGGGTGTGGGAAGAGGAATATGCAGTAAAAGCGTGGCCAGGGGATGTCAGAGCTCGTAAACGGTTGTCGGATTGGTTGGTAGGGGGTACCAATCCACAACACTCCCCCTTCAGAAAAGCGACCGAGGTACCACTTGAGGTGAGTGTGATAGTGCTCGTCCCTCTGCATCCTTATCTTCCGTGAGAGATACGGTTGACTTGGAAGCGGAGGATTTGCTGAGAGGGCGAAGACTCTGAGATCCTTGTAGAGGACCCGCTGCTGCTTGACGTGTAGAACCGGCCATCCGGTGGTCCCTGACTCGGTGCATCTGTGACAACTTTCTGTAGAACCGGCCATCCGGTTGTCCCTGACTCGGCGCATCTCCATTGATGTAGTTGTAGAACCGGCCAACCGGTGGTCCCTGACTCGCAACGATCCTCTCCTTCGTTCGATTGTCCTTGTCGTCGTGATCCTTGGAATCCTCGGCCTTTCCTGCAACTTCCGCGTTTCTCCTTTCCTTCTCGTGGGCAGTCCTTGTTTCCTTGATTCGTCGTCGTTGTCCTCATGCGGAAGTGCGGAACTTCTCGGGAATAATACTTCCGAGGAGCTGACGGCTTCTTCAGGGGAACTGAGCGACCTTCCCTGGAACTTATCGTGCTCTCCTTCGTGGCCGAGGTCCACTTCCTTATCCTTAAACTTATCCTTATCCTTGTCGTTGTCGTTGTCCTGATCCTTGTCCTTATCGTTGTCCTTGTCCTGATCCTTGTCCTTGATGCTTGAGTCGGGAAGATGATGAGGGGAGAGGTATAACCCTCCTTGCCTTTTCTTCTTCTTTTCCTGGCCAGTCGCAACGTTGTCGAGAAAGGCGCATCCACTGAACGACGTGGGAATTTACGTAGCTCCTGATCCTTCTTTGCATCCATCTCATCCATTCCATTCTGTACTTGGTCGTGAATCGAAATGTTCCTTGGAGCGGTGACTGTGCATGGATCTTGACTGGTTTGACTGAGTACTTCTGCTGTTCTTCGATTTGTGTCCGTGGCTGGAATTAGTGTAGTGAACCATCCTCGAGGCCAATCGTTCTTCGAGAGTTTCAATGATAGAGTTAGCACGACTTGTTCGACTTGATAAAGGGTCTTAGAGCGTTTCCTGTGACGGTACTTGGCTTTCCTTGGATTGGCGAAGTATGACGTGGTCCATGAACTCCGGAGCTTGTTGACTGTCGATTTGAGTCGATCCCGATGCTCTCGAGTCCGGTATTCCTTGGCGTCAGCTCTTCGGATCCATCCGAGGTCGTTAACTTTCGTGATATCGAGGGAGGTTCGTAATAGTTGGGAGTCGATGAGACGACAGGTTACCATTTGGTCGTGGGTGTTTCCTTCCAGCTTGATGAGACTTTGAGATGGTTTCCAGTCGACGTGGATGAGAATGGGTAGAAGATTGTGTAACGAGACATATGAAATGCTTCCATCCGTGGCCAAGTGTTCCGTCGATGAGCGTGGACGACAGTCTTCCGTGACGACGTTGATGCGGATGGCGGTCTCTTGCGATCCATGCGTGACGACTTGATACTCGATGTAGGTCGGATTGTCTCTTCCTTGATCGTGGTAACTGCTTCTTTCGAGGCCAAACTTCTTCATCTCCTCGCTGATGTCGTGGAACTTTCTGACACGATTTGCGATCCATCTTTGCTCGACTTCCTTCAGCGGGATCCAGTAGATCGCAGCCACATACTCGGTGAACACTTTGACTCTCCAGGTCTTCTTGCGACGCTCATCTAATAAAGATATCGCTCCGGTTGATTCGATTTCCATCGTCAAGGATTCTTTCTTCGGATTTGACCATGTCGAGGATCTCGTGGCTCCGATCTTCCACTTGCTCATCAATAAATCTATCACAGGATACGTGTCTTCACATTCGTGGATATGATAGTCCTTGCGGGCGTCACAGCATACACGTTGTTGAAGTGATGTATTGGATGGATCTTCCTTCGTTCTTCTAAGGAGTTTGACAATCAAGTAGGCGTTATTCTCCTTCGACTCATCCAGTCGTGGCCAACGATCTTTCACCACAGCATCCTTCCATCTGATTCCGGTTCTTTCGAGATCTTGGACCAATAGCTTGGGCAACGACGACGCGTTGTCCGGTAGATCATCCGCTTCCATCATCCTCGAAGTGACTTGATGTTTGGTATGTCGCTCTTCCTTCTGCTCTTCGATCTGAATAGGAACGGTAGTCATGCTGCGAATCCAGGAGAACTTTGATGACTTGGAGTGGAGATGTGACGTGGAGTCATTCTTCGGCATCTGTTCCATCTTTCTTGACGAGCAGGCGAGATTTTGACGGAGTTTGATGTTCATGCTGATGAATGCGAACTTCGACGCTTTGTAAGACTGAGTGAACTCCTCCATAGACAAATTCTTGAACTTGAACTGACGGTTTCCCAATCGTGGGAAGATCCGTTCGGAGATGACTTGATTTCCAGATTGATTGGAGATGTACCAAATGTGGTGGGAGTAAATGATTGACGACCAAATGTGGTGCGAGACGATGATTGACGTTGTTGGCTGGAACGGCGATACGGGGATTCCAAACGGGAGACGATTGTATTGGAACTCTATGAAGTTGTCCTTTGTCGGCGTTGGATTGAATTTCTTGAGGAGGGAGGTCGGCTTGATACTTTCACCCGGGTAACTATTCTTCATCTGACGTTGACATCCGATAAACGGGAGCGTGACCTCTACCTTTCCTTGCGTGTTGAACTCGATGGATTTGTAGAACTTCGTGAGTACGTCTCTCCTTTCTTGACTGATGTCGTCTTCTTGAATTTCTTCGGGAATTCTGCGCCTTTCCAAGCTCCGTGGTCGTTTCAGCAGCTTGTCCACTATCGTTGCCATATCTCCTTTCGTGAATCTGCCATTTGCGAACTTTCGCGAAATCGATAATGTTCTCCTGATTGACGCCTTGGTTGCTGCCAAAGATTCCGTGGTCCTTGGACGTCTTTCCACCAAACGTGGAATGAATATAGTGATCTCGTGCTTCGTTGACTTCCTTCCATTACGTGGATCCGTCCTTCGAGCAGCTTGCACCAAATGTGAAGTGAAGACATTCTCGCGTATCACCGACTGCTTTGCACTACGTGGATTCTCCATTCCGGTAAATTGCACCAAATGTGTTGTCGTGACACCGAATGTAGTTGATTCCTTGCGATCTCGAGGACGACGTATACGGTATTGATCAACTGCAGCAGAAGACGGAGAATTCTTGACATTGTCCTTTCGGACCAAGTGCGTGGCATCAAATGTGTTGGGAGTAGGATCTTTCTCTTTTTCCACGACCTTATCCACGTAGCTGAGCACCAAATGTGTAGACTCCTGATGATCTTGAGGAGAATGTATACGAGATTGATCAGCTGCAGCAGAAGGCGGAGAATCCTTATCCATTCGAACCAAGCGCGGGAAACCAAATGTAGTTTAGTTGGAGCAGGATCTTTTCCTTTCTCCACAGCCTTTCCTACGTGGCCGAGCACCAAATGTGCCGTATCGTTCGGCGGGACGGTGATTCCTGTCCACCAAGACGGAAACTGCGAATCCACATCCTTCTTTTGACGTGCATAATCCAATGACGTGACCGTTGATGAAGACGAATCCGTGGTTCTAATCGTTGATGCGGTATTGGCGTTAACGGGACCGCAACTGGCTGCTCCGTGGACCAAATGTGGTATAGATGCTGCTTGATTCCAATCGTGCATTGCCAAATATGTAGATTCCGTCGCCGATGTACTGTTGACAGTCGAATGAATCCACTTCGTTCGCACCAAGTGGGTTTCTGATCTACCCGTATTCCTCTGACGTTGAGACAACTGCGCTGACGACGAGACAGGCGATTGAGAAGGAACGGTCCGGTGCGTTGATCTTGACGGATGTGTGTGACCGGAGATTAGAGATTTTCGGTCCTTCAGTTCCGAACGAGCTGGATCGGGCGTCACGATTCCATCACTCGGCGTCAAATGTCTCCGAGTTGCATGATTCACGTGGCCACTTTCCTTGAGATTGATAGCGTGGTCTTGCATCACACGTGTTGAACGATCTTGCACAAAATGTTGACTGTTTATCCACCAAGACGTGGGCTGAGTGTCCAGACTCAGGTTTTGTGTTGAAGGTTTGATGATCGAGGACGACATCTTTGACGGAGCGTTAACGAGCGCCTTTGAAGCAGCATTGAACTTGTTGATTAGCGATCCGAGTGACGATCGCATTGAAGATATAGTGTTAATGATAACAAACACGATGTCCTCGAAGTCGGACTTCTCGAGAGGCTGGATACGAGCTGAATCCGTGGACGGTGAACTGGATTGGAGGTCCAAATGATCCTCCTTGAACAATTGATTAGTGAGAACAGGCAATGGAGCGGGAACAGGAGCGATTAGAGGCTGCACAGCAGCTATGGAGACTGGTAGATTGGCGTGGCCGGGAAGAATGAGATCGTCGATGACGTTGACGGAAGAGAATGCTGTTGGCCAGTCAGCTTTTGGCAACGGGTCTTGGATGGTGTACGACCCGGTGCCGGCCGAAAGGCCTTTACTGAGGATCCTGGGGGCCTCGAAAAAATGTTGGATCGTAGTTGTCCCATCCGTTGACCGAGGGCGACGAGCTTCTATTCCGGTATTGTCTTGTGTAATTCCTGCGACGATCTCGACGGCCTTGTCTTCTCCCGTGACAATATCCTTCATATTGCATTCCGCGATTGCGTGGCGAATCTTGGTATTGCTGAGGAGCTCCGTGGTAATACTGTTCCTGGTTCCATTGGTCATCTTCTTGAGCTTCCGGATGGTACCACTCCGTATCACGCAGGGATTGATCATCCTGGACCATGTTGATCTGCTGGCGTGGCCAATGTACGGTGTCTTGGATGGATTGTTCTCTATCGATGAGCTTGATGACCTTGTCCAGGAACTCATCGAACGTCGAATTTGGATTCATGAAACTCCATTCCGTCATTTCCCTAGCCATATCTAACGGGAGTTTCCGCATCAAGGTTTTGAGAGTCCAGCGAGATAAAGCCAAATGCTTATCAGCTCTTTCCATCGCGTAGTAGGCCGTTCTGTGTTCGTAGACATTCCTGCGCATTACTTGCAGATCCGTGGAATGGAATGGAAGATTAGTGAATCGGTCTTCCGCTGCATTAGCAATGTCGGTTTTTGACAACATCGTTCCGAACGCCTTCGTCAAGTGACTGATGGTCTCCGCGTACGCCTCCTCGGACTTGTAATTCGTTGAGATGCATGCTCTGGCGTTTCCTGTCAACTTCGACTTGAGGATGGAGAGTTTCAAATGAGTTGTGAAGGTCGGATTGTCTCCCACGAGCGCGTTGAAGCCAGAGATGAATGATGGATACTCGAACCGTTCACCATTGAACGCTTCTAGAGCTTCACGAGCTTCTTCCGACGTGCTCCATCTAGTTGGTTGCGACGTTTCCTGGCGTTGAGCTCCGTTTCCTCTGGTCTGCGAAGTTTCAACTCCGTGGCTTCCTTCCTGCGGGTTCCCGATTTCGAGGCCTGCTTCCTTCACACTTTGATCCAAAGTTTCTCCATTCTTATGCAGATCTTCATAGTTCTCGTAGTTCTTAGGCGTACGACGGTAACCGAAGTTGGAGCGCTCTTGCTGCTGTCCTGCGTAGATATTTGACAGATCGGTTTCATTGCGGTGTTGCTCCACCTCTAGCGAAGGATCTCCTATGGACGCGTCCCGTTGATCTTCGAGTCCCGTGGTCTGTCCATTATTCGTCTCCATCTGACGATCGAGCTTCTCCATCATCTGGCTCATGGCTTCGAGCATCCTCATCAGTTTCGCATTTCTTGATTCTGCTGCCGTATCTTGAACTGCTGATGTCGAGCTATCTAGTTCCTTCGTGGCGGATTCCAAAGCGGGAGTACTGGCCTTTGTTGGTGCAGAAGCCGGAGTGCAGATTGTCCTTGGTTGGGCTACTGGCGGTAATGCGATCAATCGCTCCCAATTGTCGATAAGAACGTTGTTGTCTCGAATAGAGTAAGCGACCGATTGCATTTGCTGGTCCATTTCCTCCATGTGATCCTTGCGGAAGCGGACTAGTTTCTCTCGTTCCTCAGCAATGCGACGAGCTTTGAGTTGCTTCTTGAGTTCTTCGATCTTCTTTTCTTGGAGCTCTTTTTCTTTCAGCATCGCAGCGAGCTCGCGGTTGTTAGCCTCCATCGTAACCAGCATTTCTTCACGATTCTTGTAAATGAAGGCTGCCACTTCTTCATCATCCTCGTGAACAAAGTCCAGAGACGTGGAGGTAGAGATTTCCGCTGGGATGGTCAACTGCGGGATGCTTGGAGTGGCGACCCGATATCCGACATTCGTCGGGTTTTCGCAGGACAGCGACTGATTTCGTGGAGATCCTTGATTGGAAGTTTGAGATTCCGAGAGAAGGGCGTCGTGGCCCAAAGAGGTTCCATACTCCGAGTCATCATCCTCAGATCCCATCGAGGCCGTGCCAAAAAGAACCATTGGGTCCGCTCTTGACACCGGAGAAGCAGTAGTCGGATTGAAATCGTGTTCCTTGAGCAGTTCTTCAGCTTTTTCGATGGCGGCTCCGGACAAAACGAACAGACCGTCGATGTCAATAGGCAGGTGGTCATATGGCATCTGCGTATGCTCTGTGGCCGACCTCTTGAATGGAAACGTTCCGTCTTCGGCGATGAGTTCACGGACTTTTCGATCCATTTCTTCCACGGCTACAACTTCTTCCTTCAGGCGTTGGATGTTTCCGTACACCAAATCCAAATTGTTGTGGCTCGGGTCGTCTTTCGTGGTCACAACCAGCTTACGAAGATCGTCCATCCGCTCCGTGGCCTTCTCGACCGTCTTTGTCAACGACTCCATCTTCGTGGTCGTAGATTGGCGGTACTTCGAGGCCTTCTCAACCTGAGCGGGTTGAACGGCGGCTGGTAGTGGACCATCCATCGCTTGTTGATCAGTAGAATTGTTCATTCCGATAATACGTTCGTCACGTTGGGCAATGATTGTCGATTGACAATGAGATTATCCAAGCGGAGTTTCCTGCAAAAAACATGTTCTTATTGTGTCATCAGCAGGGAACGGTGACGATAATTAACGAAAGAACAGGGTGAGAGCGAGTGCGAGCAAATTGTTAACTGAGCATCGTATTCAAGCCACGCATTATCGCCGAATCATCGCAACAATCGCATATCGCAGTCACCTAGAGAACTTCGCACGCAACGCCTTCGCGGAAATCTCAAAATGCGCGGAGGGATAACAACATCTCCGTCTGCTAACCACTTGGCATTCAACGCACGCAACTGAAAGCGGAAAAGGGCAGCAAGTGGTGCGGAGGGTTCCAAACCAGCTCCGTCTTATTCCGAATCTGATCCCGATCGATCACCGATTCGGTACGACAAATTGTATCTGATTCATACGATTCCAAGGTTTTTTGAAGTAGAACCTGGACTTATAAAGAGAGGGGAAAAGAAAGAACCTAAAAGATAAATTTTGAAGTAATTTGAATGTTTAGAAAGACAAAAATTTGAAGTATTTTTGAATTTTGGGTTTAGAATCTACTCTTTGTTCTGTGTTTCGGGCAGTGTCATTTGTGGGCGTGATTTCCATCTAAGTGGCCTACTCAAACTTCCATCCGACCCATCATCGTCTCGTTCTACAGCTTTTGGTCTTCCACTTATCGGTGGCCGCCGATAAGCTTCTGACCCCTTCAACAAACTTTTGACGATGTTTTCTTCTTCCGTTACACATAGAAAGAGGGTGACTCAACGGTTCGTGGCCCAGTAATGCACCGAAAGAAGGAGCGACCTCCTCCCGATACACTCAGGGCTGACACACGCTCTGTTCCGTGGATAGCGTTTGTAAAAATTTTGAAGTAATTTTTAGAATTTGGACCAAAATTTGAAGTATTTTGGTGTTTGAAATTGAAAATTTGAAAAATTTGAAAGAATTTTGATAATTTGGAGTGATTTTTTAGACAAAAACTTTGAAGTAGTTTAATTTATACAAAAATTCGAAGTATTTTTGATAAATTTTGAATTTTGACTAAAGATGATAATTTGAGGGACTCCTGCCCTAAGACAGAAGTTCGAGAACCTCTGCCCCAAGACAGGAGTGGGGAATAGGACGATTACTCGTCAGTAAGTCCTTTTGGTTCCTTTGATGAAAACTTTCTGCTGACTTGAATGTCACGCGAGAAAGAAACGGTAAACTGTCGGTGCTCCGTGCACCCGGTGACAGTTACGAATCGTATACGTTTATACGGATTCAACTCACATTCTGCGACATTGCCTTTACGAGGATGTCGCTGCTCTGATCGTGGCCATACGTGGTGCCACGATTCTAGTGAGCCGATGTCCGACCGGTCTTCCTCGATCTTCAACGTTAGTAGTCTTAAATGGGGTGTGAAGGACCTTTTCTAGAAGGTCAAACGACACACTTTACACATCTGTACTAAACGAGATCTTTGTGAGGAGACCTTTGGAAGGAATCGAGTTAGCGTCTTAAGATGCGCTTATCCTTTCCTTTCCTAGTTGTCGTTTTTACATAGTTGCGATTTTTTATGGAGGGAAGGTCCTACAGCTTTTCGACCAATTCGTGGATAGTAATGCGACCATACGTGGCTCATACTTTTAGTTCCACATTCACAGAGTCGAACGCTGGATGGCAAGACTGCGTTCCGAGGCCTTTTGACGGATGACGATGCAAGCACTGATATACGAGCAGCGAAAATGATTGCATTCGTCGCGGGTATGTTCTTCCGCGTGCTTTACTCGTTCAATGATACGTTCAGATCTTCGTATCTTCGTGGCTACAGTAAAACAGAGACAATTCTTTCAATTTGAGTCTCGTGGCTTCGTCTTATCCGTCTTCTCGGTTACATCAAACAGCTGATCCGGTCTGTGCGCAACGGGTGTACAGCTGGATCCGTTCTTCGAGAATGACTTCGACTAATTCCGAATGCCAGCGATATGAATATGCACCGATTGCTACTCATCGCGTGGTCAATATGCTCCTGGGAACGCTAGACGACTTGTCTTCCTTCCTCCATGTGGTACGTGCTGATCACTCGTGGACCTTTATGCATGTACCTAGGACGGGATCCGACGGCATCGAATTGCTTTACAAACCAATTCTTCGTATCGAATCCTTCTACGTCCTTGACCTAACTGAGAGACTTTCTCTCCGAGTCGGTCTTGTTTCACGATGGTTGCCTTGTTGGGATAGGTCTTCTTGTGCTCGGGCTTTCCTCTTGCGTTTCTTGTCGTGGACTAGCTTGTACGGTCTCTCGTGGTTTGCCAGGAATTTCAACTGATACTGTCACTGGTCTTTACATCGGTCGGTGTTCAGATTTTTCGGACTGTTCAGACTTTCATTCACGTGATCAATCGATCCATAACGACATTTATGATCGATCGCATCGTGGAGAGATATAACCGAGGATACGTACAGCTGGTTGCGGAACCACTCCATGACTTTCGAGATGCCTTCCTCAATCGAGGCCGAGTATTTCGGGATCTTCTACCGTTGTCAAGCGACAGCAAATAGACCCATATCCGAAACGGCTCCTTCCATCGTGCCTAGTTCCATATTCTGCTTCTGTTCGAATCAATAAAGAGTTCAAAGTGTCAGCACAGTGATGTACACGTTCGTGGTATTGTACTAGAACCTCAACGTGGCCGAATGCGCACGGTAACTAGCCTTCTACCTAATCGAACCGTCGTACTTTACCAATCGTGGCCTCTCGAAGATTATCCTCCGAGCGGCTTAGATTGGACTGTCTAACCTTATCCTTGAGCGACTGGAACTTTTAGCAATTATTAATCGAAGATCTATAATCTTCCAACATCCACTTCTCGAACTATTCTCAAATCCCAATCTTGGAGCTCTTAGCTCCCCCCCCCCCCAGAAAAGCGAAACGAAACGGCTTTTCTGGTTCTATTAGAGAGCTATAAATGAGACGATCAGGGAGCGCGAGCTCCCCCCCCCCAGAAAAGCGAAACGAAAACGAGCTTTTCTGGCTTGCGAATTAACTTGACTGGATAATTACGATGCAATCGTTGGAATTGAACCATCTGACGTGAACTGTCTCTGTTACTTTCTTCTCGACGACTAGTAACTCGCGCTACATTTAAAGGAATACTATACCCATTTTTGAAGTTTTTGAGATTTTGTGATAGAAAAACTCGCCGTGCTCGA
>LR538064.1:344580-375878 GCA_900883565.2 Caenorhabditis panamensis | reverse complement strand
TTTTCTGGCGGTCGGAGTTGTTTTTTGGCCTGCAAATTATTCACAAAGCATCTTTTTGTTGATTTTTCGAAGAAAAACAAGTAAAACTTATCTAAAACATCCTTGAAGACGTCGGCGACAGTGAAATCTAATTTTTGCCGCAGGAGCCGTTTTCTGCCGAATTCGTCGATTTTCCATCGATTTTCTGCAAGAAAGTTGTTGTTTTAGCAATATTTGACGATTAGAAGACAAAAAAACTGAGAAAAGTCGGTAAAATTCAACAAAATTCAACGAAATTGTGAAAAAATAAAAAATAATTACAAAAGAGAATGCGCGTGGGATTGCGCGCACAGGGTACCGCGGTGAACTTTAGAACTTGGTCTGCGCTTTCGCGTGCTGTCGTGCACGTGCACGAGAAATGCGCGCGCCGTTCAAATTTTATAAACATGTGAGCACAACGGAGCCCAGAAACGAAAAAAAAAAGTTTTTGGTCATCCGGTAGGGGTTTTCGAGCACGGCGAGTTTTTCTATCACAAAATCTCAAAAACTTCAAAAATGGGTATAGTATTCCTTTAAGCGAGCGGATCTAATGATGAGCAACAGTGTGTATCTGATTAGCGCAGTTTCTTCGCAGTGCTTCTATTTTCTGCTTTCTGTCGCGCGGACGTTCTTGCGAGGTCATTACGTAGACGTTCTTGCGAGGCTTTCCTGAACAACTGAATTAGAGATCAACCCTCTTTTACGGGGAACAAAATTGAAAATCAGCGATGATGGTACTTCTTGAAACGAAGCATGGATGGGACAAAAACGTGATTGATCATTATAACCGTAACAATATTCATTAGCGAAAGAGAATAGCGAGATAGTAAATAAAAGAGAGAGTGGAAACGTGGATGACTAGTCACAGATTCCTTCATCTTCGTGGCCGTTAGCCGATCCGACGCGAGGCCTGTGTGCTTCCGAGCTTCACGCGGCCGCATCACCTTTCAAGTCGTGGATCTTCTTGCTGAGGCCGTTGAACATCTCTCAATCCAAATGGTGGTGTTGTTGTTCGTGGACGCTCCGACATTCGTTGACTAGCCGGATCCGTGGTCGAGTGTGAGCGATTCAGTTGTTACGAATGTTTCTTTTCCGTTCATTTCTGAAAAACAACGTTTGAATACGTGTAATGATACGGACGCGAGGGTTTTGAACGAGATAACGAGATATAAGAGAGGTAATATGCCGAGAATAACGTTCGATGACGTGCGGATGGACGCAAGCGCTTATAAGCATGCTTTCGGAATCAATCAATTCGCTTGCTGAACAGTCCTAGGCGGGAGGCAGAATGGATTCTGCGAAAACACCGGTGCCACATAGCTCTCGGGGCCTAACCGAGACGCGATGCTCTCCCTCGCAACCCTACTTCTAGGGGGAATGAAACCTAAACACGGATAAAAGCGGTAAAATCTACGTGATACTTCTCTCTAACCCATCGCTGGTAGTCATTTTGAACTTGTCTTTCTGAAATTTATCTTATGAACTTGAAATTCCTGAAATTTGTCTATTCGGAAACTATTCTAACTTGTTCATCTTGAAATGTGGCTAGCTATCTAGCGGAACTTATCTAACTTGTTTTTTTTTTACTAGGATTAAGTCTTTTAACTAGAATAGCTACATCAGGCTCGAACTCCCTGGGAATCATTGTTCCTTATCTGGAACTTTCTCAAACAGTGAAAAAATAAAAGGGTTTTGAATTAGGTTTCTGAATTTTCTGTGAGGTATTGAAGGTCACTATCAATCAGTAATAGGATAGGATCAGACGTTCGTGGCCTACTCGGGTAACTTCTTCCGGTGGCGAACGTGTTATTACTGGGTATGACGAGTACTTGCTACTTGCTAAGTTAACGCAATGATTGAGTGTTTTCTTGTTACTATTGGATAAATTCTGTTAGTATCGATTGTTATAACTTGATATCTTCTGTCAGCACTTGCTTGGCTGCATTACTGTTAGATATCTCTCGTCATTTTGTATCGTATGTGTGTCTATATTGTCACTCGGGTATGATCTTCTTCCGGTGACGGAGTAAGTCTTGGCCTCTTCGGGCACCTCTTTCCGTGGGGACTTAAACCTGACTCTCTTCGGGTAACTGTAACTTCTTCCGGGGTCTGTGAGTGTAACGAGACTTTCTTTTTATTCCTTTCGTGCTCGTTAGAAATATTGCATGTGTGAATAAAACCGACAAATTTAGCTTTCCACTGAGCTTTCCACTGTGCTGAGCTTTTCACTGAGCTGAGCTTTATATTTTCTTTCTCAATTAACGGGTCGGGATTTGTAGGTAGTACGACCTAAGACAAATCTATGCTAACCGAACAGGAAGAACATGTCTGGGACTGGCAGGAACCTTCAATAACCTTACTTTCCTTCTGAACCTAGTCTATATCAATCAAACTAAACCAGTCATGACTTCAACTGAATCGGTGCTCGGCGAGAGTACAAAATCTAACCGAGTCTATGTATAAAACGTGGGTCTAAAACTGTTGCTCCGGATCGGCACGAATTCCCTAAACCATACGTGGCAACGATCTTCCTATCCTGTTACGGGGCGACAATCTAAACTCCACGCGATTCGTCGTCGTGGTACACGACTCTGAATCTCACTCATTATTCAAACGTAAAGTGAATCCTATGAGATGGATGGGATCTGCTGGGGAATATGGTTTTCCTCTCTAGCTAAGATCTTTTTACTGCCAAAACATAGGATCCAGTAAACGGGATCGTCGGGATGTACATTCCTGACTGACCTCTTACTAAAACCGAACTGTGACTAAACGTGGCCGAGTTTGTGAGGATACCTTTCCTGCTACCAATACTCTGAGCTACACGAGAAGTTCTGACATGATCGGGTGTCGGCGGGTGTACAAGACCCTACTCGACTCTCAGAGAGTTATATTCTGCTCTCCTAGACACACCGAGAAGTGACTCTCATTCCAGGTTGACTACCAATATCACTGAATATGTTCGAGACTGGATGAGGTTCCAACTTCACGGGATTCGGCAAGGTGCACTATCTCTTGCTCGAATCTTATACGATACTTGTCCGACTTGTGACGCATTCCATCAAATCTGGGCTTCGTTTTTCCATTTCGTGGCATATCACTTTACATGGAACCAGACGTGAAGTTCACTGCCGGGATTCATCGGGAATCCTCCTTGAATCTTCCGACTGAATCATAATCCTCCAAATGACCGATAATAGAGTTCACAAATAATCCGAGTTCCACTTGTTGTTATCCTTGATGTCCTTTGATGTTCCGCTTGCTCTTGTACCAAATGTAGATCTTCTCATCTTCTTGATTCTTCTTATCTTACCATTCCACTCGATGTTCTGCTTGCTATTCTTCTTCTTGTTCTTCTTGATATTCCGTTTGATGTTGATCCTCCTTGTGATTGCGTGTGAAACTCTAACTCTATCGGGATTCGATGGGTGTGCGCCCAAACGAATCTTCGACCGAGAAGTGACTTCAATCGTACGGCTAGGATCGGTCTCTTGACGACAACGATACCTATTCTCCATCCTTCTTCTTTGTATGACCGTACGATAAGTACACTAATCGGGGATCCGCTCGGATGTAGTGCCGTGCTGGATCTCTGACAACCGTGGACCGAGTCTCTACCACACCGGATTGATCGATTCGTTACCGGGGAAGACATCGTATCGACGGGATCTGGTCGAGTGTACATCTCGTTCTCCAGATCTTTGTTCTGACCGAAACAACAGACTGTTCGTTTCGTGGTGGCTTCGTGTTTCTTCCCAATTCTTCCATATCGTGGCCAACCAAACGAGCAACGTCAATGTTATTCGGGATTCGCCGCAGGTACCAACTGCTGAACGAATCTGCTCATTATAACTGATCAGTGCTCTTGTGTCTGCTATCACTGTCAGGATACGGGACGGGTGTACTCTTCCCATGCTCACGTATCTATACCTTCCGAACAGGAACTGAACAATTTATTATCAATCATCGGCGCTTACAACTAAATCTAACTGAACCAAAACGCAGCCGGTATCAACTGTCGGTATTCGGGTGGGTGTACTAACCCTACTCTCGAATAGATTCCATCGTCATCACCGGGATGAGCTTCTTCCGGTGTGGAATCATGCCACTGTAGTCCGGACTACTTGTCTTGTCTACGGACCACCTCCTATCCAATATCCAATCGATTATTATCCTCCGGATTCCTTTCGAGTCAACCCAAGAGACACTTTCGGGGACGGAATCATATTCCTTCGTCATAGCCGTTGCAGATAAGGAACTCGGGCTTGTCTTGAAGGGCAGCAGCTATAAGAAAGTCCTCTTGAACAGGAATGTCAGAGCCGAGATCATCGTGGCCGGTATCATCAGAGGGTACATGGCTACCGAGGCGGTATAGAACCGACGAAGGTAGACTTTGGCGACCACGTGGAGAGAAGTGTAGATTGTCCTTCTTCTCTACCTCGTGGCCTCCTAGACTCGGGATGTCTACATGACCATGAATCTCCTTTCACTCTCATCGGATGAACTCCTTGACCACGAAAACCGCTAGTTCAAGTCTTATAGTTCCACCAAGGCCGTGCGTTCGTCGTAGCCTAACCACCACGCCGGGTGATTCTCCACTTACGGTTTCAGCCCCTTCACTCTTGCGAGATCGTGGCCTCCACCGAGCCATGAACTCTTCCACCAAGTAGATAGAAACTACTCGGCTTCGTTTCACGCCCACATAGGGTGTCCTCCACCACGAGTCCTTTTACCTCTGCTCCCATCGGTCATACATTGAAGTCGGTCTCCAACCGATACATTCTTCCTCGTACGACTACTCCCCGGACTTTCGAGGCCCCCGTGGCCGTCCGTTCCAGAGTTAGTCGTCGAAACAACCATCAACATCTTATTACTGAGACTCACTGAGTGGCTCTGATGTGGACAGGGACAAGTCAGGATGACGCAATCGAAAAATGTGGACAGGGTGGTACGAGGGAAGGAATGTCGGCGGCTGTCAGTGGCTGCTTGTTTTCGCGGCCTGATGTTCTGACAGTTCGCCGCGGCCAGAGCAAGTGTTTCGGGACCACTGCCCTACGCGACATGCGCTCCGGCTTTGGCTCCTTATAGAAATTTTGAAGAATTTCCGACTTTCCAAACCTCACCTGACCTATTCGAAGACCACGTACCCTATCTGCCGAGAACCGGGAGACTTGTTTGACACACACCAAATCCGACCCACTTCTGGACTATCCATCGTGGCCCGGAAAACGGCATGGACCCACGACTTCAAGAACCAGGCTTTGCCGACTCCGCAGAGCTTACCGAGGCTTCAAATAATTCCGCTAATACTAGTTCATACTCAATCTCTCCTTCTCAAGGCTTCCCATGCCTATATCCAATCGATAAGGGAGTGCGTGGCCCCTTGCCTACGTCTTAGCTCAACCATATAACTCGTGGCCTCCTGGCTCACGGTCTTCCTTCCAATCGTCGTTGTAACGGAGAGTGCGTGGTCCAACCGACGGCTTAGCTCTATCCTTCCTTGCTCGTGGCCTCCTGGCTCACGGCATCCTGTCGCTCTCACCCAACGTAATGGCCTATTGTCGAGCTCCTTCGACGTTCCGAACAACCATGCACCTTGGGTAGTCTTCCCGGGGGGTAACTCAAAAGGAACCCACACCCGGGATACCTGGTCCCAAAGCAACACAGAGGTCCGAAGCCGCCGTCGAATCCGACGTCGATCCGCCAAACGTGGTGAGTCTTGTTGCGTAACCATCTCTCTTGTGTCTTCTTCTTAAACGAACATCTTTCTTCGGCCTTGTGCCTCTTCTTTCTTCTCGCGGAACTGTTCTTCTTCGACATCAATACATGCTATAACCTGCTTCTTCTTTCTTCGGCCTCGCGCCTCTTCTTTCTTCTTATATTGTTTCGTGGAACTCTTCTGTCTTCTTTGCTGAATCGTGGCCGAAACCACGTGGCCCTCGACTCTGCTCGATCCATCTGCGCATCCGACTTGTATGACCTCTGACGTTGTTAACCATCCATTGTTGCTGTGTCGTTGCTTCGTGGAGTGCAGTAGTAGGCGTGAAAACGGCGGCGAAACGAAATTCCATGAGCAGTCCAACTGCGTGGCCAATTTACCTCAAAAAATCGTGCGCGGGGCACGGATTAGCGTGGAAACGAGTAATTAATCACGAAAATCAAACGGAACGACGAAAATTGCGAAAATACACGAAAAGAACGAAGAAAATCGACGAAAAATGAGCGAAATTAATCGAGAAACAACGAAAACGTGGGCGGGGAGAGTTTCGAAATTCGACCGCGACGCGACCGCGCCGCGGCGAGAGAGAAGGCCGAAACGAGAGACGAAGAGAAAGTACAACGGAAAATGCGGAAATGAACGAAAAATGACGAGAAAAGGGAGGAAAGGGGAAGGGAAAGGGGAAATTTAGAGGAAACTGACTGGTTGTGAGTGGCGCCACCTGGTTCGTGGCCGGTTCCAAGGAATTCCGGCTCAATCAACAGGTCGATGCACCAAATGTGGTGGGAGGTGCTCAGGCAGTGGCAACCCTATCTCCCGCCTTCCGAGGCCAACTCAGTATACCAACAGTTATAGGCTTATTCACTGCTTTATTGGTCCACAGACGTGGCCTGAATGCTTGGTGGGAAACCATGGGCCGCGAGGCCCTGGACTAAAACCACACCAAAGCTGAGGAATAGCCAATCAGAGAGAGAGAAATATTACAATAGAAAGATTGGGAATTAATTCTACACAATATAAACCTAAAAAGGGAAGCAAAACAATAGAAACAATAGGAAAATCAATATAAATTAGGGAGAAATCATAGAACTAATTTAGGATGAGCAATTGTTAAAGGCGCATGGCCGCCGCTGGTCTCGCCACGACTTTGGGGTTGAGCGCGCCGACTACGGTAGGAGGCGGCAATTCAAATCCCAAAGGCGTGGAGGAAGGCGTTTCCGTGGATTGCAGAGGGAAAAGTGATGACATCCAGGGTGTGGGAAGAGGAATATGCAGTAAAAGCGTGGCCAGGGGATGTCAGAGCTCGTAAACGGTTGTCGGATTGGTTGGTAGGGGGTACCAATCCACAACAGACCAGATTAAAGATCCATAAATCCACCCCCACCTCTCCAGAGGGTCCTCCACGACTCCTAGAAAAATAGTATACTCCCAATTGGGAGTATAATAACTCTGTTATTTAATGATAAACTAGAATAAGGCTTTCTATCTGTCTAGATTTAGTACCTACTCGGATATGAACAATTCTGAGAAAGTAGCAAAGCTCCGCCCACTTTTTCCGGTTTATAGGTGTCGTTTTGAGAGTAAAACATGTAGAAGTCGGTTCTGAAAGTTCTTTTTTTTTTAAATTTCATTCGATTCGTTATTCAATTTTTGGTTTAGCCGCCGTGAATCCGTTCTCCAAATGCTCAACCGGATCTGGAAAAGCGACGAGTGCACTCGGAGGCCTTCAGTTCAGAAATCCAACGCTTTAGACGTTCCTACGTGAGTTTAAACTACTTTTCTCAAAATTAACGTAAAATTTGGAGCATTTTGAACCGAAAAATGATAGGTTTTGGTCGATTTTTGGATTTTTGGGTTACTGTAGCTCGAGAAGTCCGCAATCACTTTCAATGCATCGGATCTTACGACAATTCACAGAAAACTTGAACGCGACATGTTTTCCTTATAAAATTAACATTTTGAATCCAAACTTACACTTAAAAACGCATAATTCCTACTCCCCAAAGTGGAAATGTCACCGGAAACAGAAGCACGTACTCTGGTCACTTTCTTGACGACATACCCCCAACATCCGGATCGAATTTTATATATTTTTGAATGCGACTAGAAGGTTCTAGACGCATAAATCTGTTAGTTTGAACTCGAATACTTGGCGTGTTGAAGTTAGATTAATCCGATCATTTTTCGTTTTGCTAGTAGTGTTGGCCTAAATTTTTTCCGGAAAAATGGTTTTTTAATAAATTTAAAGTTGAAATATGAATTCTACATAAAAACTTACCTTGGAAACATTGGCCGCAAGTTGATTTTTTTTTAAATTATATTGGATTGATGGCCTAGTTTTTTGCATTTGCAAAAGTTAGGCCACCAAGTAAAAAAAATCTATTTTCTATGTTCTCAATACTATTTTTACTCGAAATTTTTACAAAATACTTCCGCTTCAACCCTAAAATGATGTGATTACCCGTTTGTATCAAATTTCCCATTTCCCACATTTCTCAATTCTCACAAACGGGCCCATGTTTTTTTCAGTCTGTTAAAAAAATGTTTGGAGCGTTTTGTGGGTCAATCTAGATCTCTAAATCATATCAAATAACTCGGAATGTGAAAAATATTTTCTCCAATTTTTCTCGATTTTATTTTGTGTAGACCACCCACTTTTGAGGGTCTTCTTTTTGTGCTTCAGTGCATTTTGAGACGATAATTTTTTTTTTTTGAATTCTGACATTTCTGAATTTTTGAGCAATTCGGAAGAGTTTTTCTTTGATGGCCTAACTTTTGCAAAATGCAAAAGTTAGGCCATAGCACCCAACTTTAGTTTTTTGATTTTAAAGGGTTTCTGAAGTTGTTTTGATCAAAATTTCCAAATTTTCATGTTATATTTCACTACAAGACAGTCTATGGCCTAGCTCCCCTATTTTCAAAAACCTAGGCCACCCACATGAATCGGCCTAAAATTTTTTTTTAAAAACTCGTCAAATTTGACGTCCTCCGTCTCAAAAAATCACGTTTGTATTCTGACAACGTGCGTGCGTCATAAAAAACTAGAAACAAAACAAGATTTGTTTTGTGAAAAAATGGAATTTCGTCAAATTTCCTGTCGAGACTAGCGATGATTTTAGAGCATTTTTTGCCAGTTTTTCGGAATTTTTTGTTCAAAAAATCAAGTTTCAGTAATAAGGATCATTGTTACGTGTCTACTAACTACTGATTTTCAATATTTTTCCGCCGAAAATTTCAGATAATCATAGGCTTTCGGTACCTACGAAAGCCGCTGACTCAAGCCGATTTGAGCCGGATTTTGACGGGTTTTTTTGTCAAAATTCAGGTTTTTAACCAGTTTTTCAAGCATTTTTAGAAAAATAGTGTTGAATATAAAATATTTATGCTTCAATAATCACTCCAACAATTTTAATTTAGGAGAAAAAAATTAGAAAAAAAAAATTAAAAAGAGAGTAGTGAGATCATTTGCTCCTCCATGCGAAAAGTTCGTGTACCCGTGACTAAACATGTATTAATATATGCTCCGATGAGCTCATTTTTGTTAGGTTTATACTCCCACACTATCATAGTTGACTTTTAGTTCCTCAAAAAAATTTCTGAATCCGTTTTTATCCTGAATTAAAAATCCAAAATCCACAGTTTTTCAAAACAAAAATTCCAGACCAGCACCAAAAAATTCAGAAAAATGTTGACAACTCTCCGAAAAATTGCGCATTTTCGGTGAGTATCAGACATCAAAAAAAATTCTCGAGAAACGTCAAAAAATTCTGTGAAAATTGAAAAAGGGGGCTCATGACACCGTGGTCAAGTGGCTCTTCTAGACGCCACCCGCCCGTTTTTTCCAATTTCATCGTCATTTTCTTGTTTGGAAATCTTTTTTTTAAAAACCTGCTTTGCTGTATAACAGTTTTAAAAATCTACATATACTTCCACAAAAATTTCGAAAATGTTCACAAATCTTCGATTTCGAGCTCTGTAAGTTCTTCAAATACTGTTTTATAAATTCTCTGGTCAACTTCTACTTAAAATTATTCGAAAAAAACGTAGAAAACGACGATATCTGCAATTTGTCGTCAGATCCGGTGCATTGGAAGTGATTGCGGACTTTTGAACCTACAGTACCCCAAAAGTTTCAGAATTGACCAAAACTAGACGAACTAGGGTTGAAAATGATTTAAATTATACGGAAAACTCAAAAAAACATCAAAAAATAACAGTCTTCATGAGATTTATGAAAAAAAAATCAAAAAAATCAATGTTTTTTTTCAAATTTTTTTTCAGTGAGCCCCTCTCTCGTCAATTATCTCTTTCCGACACAAACGTGAATCCTCAAATCAATCGATGCGCAAAGTTGAATTTGACTCCGAAACAGAAGAAATTGCTGAAGGTAAATGATTTTTCAAAAAAAAATTTTTTTTTTTTCGAAAATTACTGCAATTTGTTGTTTCAGCAAAGTTTCAATGCAATGAATTCAGGCGGGACGTTTCTGAAATTGATGGAAAAAATATTCAGAAGATTGGAGAACAAATGTCCGGATATGCGGTAAGTGCGCTCCACTGCACTTCTTCGATAGAGCGCGTTTTTCGTCAATTTTCTGTGGGAATTTCAGATTTTAAGGTTATTTTCAGCTAATACGGCTTATTTCAGCTCGATTTTTCTCACCACTGCCTTCGTGAACTCGCTGAGTCGTGAACGCCAATCCCCGCCTCTTGTCAAAACCGAACATGACCATTGCAAGTGTATGGTGGGGATTTTCGAGCGATTGATTGATAATTTGGATAATATTAATGAACAACTCATCATGATTCGTCATTATGGGGAGAAACATGCTCAGGTTCGTAAAAATTGTTCATGAACACGGACAAACAAACGTGTTTTTTAGTTTTTCTTATTAGTACTTTTGGTTGTTTATAGATGGCTGAAAGTGGTTTCACTGGAGCTATGATTGAGCAGTTTGGAGAGATCTCGGTGTTTATAATTGGATCCCAAGACGTGGTAAAGTTCAATCATGAAGCTGTCAAGGCATGGAGACTACTTTTAGCGTGTGTTACCGATGAGATGAAGGTGAATCATTGATCTTAGGCTTCTAAACAAGTTATTTTTGTATTTAAGGTTGGATTTGATCGAATGACCCGCATAAACGGACGGAGAAACAGTTGTAATCCTCCAACTACCGTATCCAACAGCTGAGTGGTCAATTGTCGTGAAGTCCAGCGCCGGGTACGCAGAAGTACACCGTGACGACAGAATGCACAGTTGTCAAAAATAAATTATTTTCTCTATAATTTTTTCTCGATTTCTCTTTAATTTCACCCATTTTCCCGGGTTTTCCGTGTAAAATCATCTAATAAATATCTGAATATCAATTCTTTCACACAACTCAATTAATTTTCATGGTTTTTCTAGAAAAATGGCCTCAAAGCACGCTGCCAAAACCATCGACCCGAAAGACCTCTCACCGGCTTGGAAAGTGCTGCAGATGAAGTTGAAAGAGGAGAAAATTGAGAAAGAGGCGATTCAGAAGACGGAAGTAAAGGAAAAAGTGGAGACGGACGATGGATTTACGAAGGTTCAGTCTAAGAAGCAAAGACAACGCGAGAATCGGAAACGAAGGGCTCAGGAGGCGTTGGCGACATCTACAGAACCGAAAAAAGTCCATCACGATATTCCGGTGGTTATTGAGGATATGGAGAAGTGAGTTTTTGAAGTTTTCATTCACAAAATCCCTTTTTCCAGGGGAGAGCCCACAAGAATTCTGGCAATCGATTGTGAGTACGTTGGTGCTGGAATGAATGGCGATACGGATGTTTTGGCACGAATCTCTGTTGTCAATGAGGTAAATTTGGCGTTTTTTTCAGTAAAAATGAGCGCCGAAAACAATACGTTGCCTTTTGCAGCTCGGAAAAATCGTCTATGACAAATTCGTGAAACCAACTGAGAAAGTCACCGATTACCGCACCTCCGTCTCTGGAATCCGCCCCGAAAACTTGTTCCACGCGATTCATTTCGATAAAGCTCAAACTGAAGTTTCCAAGCTGTTGGATGGGCGAATTGTGGTCGGACATGCGTTGCACAACGATTTTCGAGTGAGACAATGAAACATTTCGACTTGAAACCCGTCATTCTGCATTTTCCAGGTCCTGAAACTCAACCACACTCGAAAACTGACCAGGGACACTGCGAAATGTACGATTCTCAAGAATATGGCTAAACACGAGAGAGGAGTGAGTCTTTTTTGATAAAAACTGGTATAAATGATGTTTTCAGACCCCATCGCTGAAAAAGTTGGCCAAGGAAGTGCTTGGAATTGATATTCAAAAAGGAGAACATGATTCGGTTCGTTTTCTAGAATTTGCAGTATCGTAAACTAAAATTCGTTTGCAGATCACTGACGCCCGAGTAGCCCTGCGACTCTACGAAGCTGTCAAAAAACAATGGGAGGCTGAAATCAAAAGATATCGATAAGGATTCATCTTTTTTTCAAATTTTTTGAGTTACTTTATTGTTAATCAACCTGTTTTTGTTGTTTTTTATGTTTAAATTACAAAATTTCATAAAGTTTCTGGAAAAAATGATTGTTTTCTGGCGATTTTTCAGAGCATTCAGAGCAAATCCATTCCATATCACAATTCTGAAAATATTGGAATTTTCGAAAATCTGAAAAACAAATTACCTCATTTTCTTGAAATTGTGGATCACAGATTTTCATAGAAATTCCGCAGTTTTTGAATTTCATGAAACACATTTTTTGTGAATCTATCGGAATTTTTAGCAGGGAATAATTGTTGGAAAATCTGAAGTTTTTTTGTAAAAATTTTGAAATTCAAAAATTCAAACTACTTTTCGAAACGTCCTCCATAACTGTTTATTAACTGTTGTATATTGTCGAAATGCATGTCTGGAAGCCAATAAACACAATCAGGGGTGTTTTGGAGGTATAACTGGAAGAAAAAGAAAGTGAGAGAACATTTTCCGCATTTTTCTGTAAAATATGATGCATTGGAACATTATTTATGCATTTTTAAACCTAAGGTCACCTTAGTAAGGTGACCTATTTTATCAAAATCTGCACAAAACTCTCGAAAATTGCACTTTTCTGCACTTTTTCGTCAGTTACAGCGTTTACGGACTTTGGATGCTACAGTAACCCAGAAATCTAAAAATTGAACGGAAATTGCCGAAATTGGGTTCGAAACGCTCTAAATTTTACGGAGAATTTAAAAAAAACAAAGGACCTAGCACAAAAATTATGAGAAAAACGAGAAAAAACAAAAAAAATAAATTTTTTTCAAATGTATTCTTTCAAAATTCCTCATAGTCAAAACTCACAGCAATTAAAAGTGTCATACTTGTTGAAACTGCCCCTCGGATGTGTTCATGAGCTGGAAAAAAGAATCGGAAATGTTATTTTCGAGTTTCTAAAAACTCACCAACTCCATTTTTATCCCACTTTGTAACTTTATAATACCGAACTCCTCCAGCCAATTTCCATTGTTCCCAAGGCCTTGAAACATCCGCTGAATACCCTCTAATCAATACTTTGGAAATTTCTGATTTTTTGAAAAAATCAATTTTTTTCAAATTTTTTATCCCAGTGAATATTGATTTGTTAGGAAGGTTTTCAGGAATTTTCGAGAATTTTTCAAGTAGGATTGAGTAGATTTTGTTGACCTGAAATGAAAACATTTTTGAAAAAAACACTTTTTTCAAAAATTTTCAGGGTACTGTATTTGTTTATTTACCTTATCATTATCAACTGTTAGACACATCGATTGAATTTGAACGTTTTTCCGGACAATTGCATTGAAAATTGAAAGAAATTCAGTAAAAGATGGGACTTTCTTGGTTGTTGAAGTTTCGGAGATTTTTCTGAAATTTTTACAAAAAAAATGAAAAAAAAGACAAAAATTTGAGCTCACCTTGTCAAAAAATACTCATTTTTTTCGGATTTTCCAAAAATTTCCATTGGTTGTTTCATTTTTTGAGTGTCTATGAATACTTCAAAAGCATTTTCTGATAGTTTAATGTTCAAAAATTCAATTTTTATTTTTTGAGAACATGCAATAGAGTGGTCGGATTTGGAACATTGGGATAGGCGGTTTCTGGAAAAAATTTTTCATTAACAATTTTTTTCCAATTTCTTCATACAATGTAATAAAATCTGTAGATTCTGCAATTTTCTCCTGTAATTCAAGTGGCAAATTTCCCCAATTCGTCATTTTTTGAGTCTGAAAAATTTGGAAAAAAATGCAAAATTTTTTTTTAAATTTTCAAAAAAAATGTCCAATCTGGTTTTTTTGGAAAAATTGATAAAAATATGATTTCGCAATCTTTCCCAACCCTTTTATTGCTATTCCAATCGATTCCAATCTCCAGAAACCAGCGGCCGCCGGCCGCGGACTAGAAAACTCCAGGTGGCCTAGAAATCCATTCGTCGTAAGATCTTAGTCATCTTATCGGGTCTTGTTGGTTTTTTACCTGGATTTCAGAAAAAAAAAACACGGAAAGAATGAAAAAATAGAAGAATCTGAGGGATTTCGTTAAGTTTCATCGACTTTTCATGGGAAAAGTCGAGAAAACCTTGAGAAACTCGAAGATTCAAAAAAGTTCAAAAAAATCTGTTTTTTGATGAAAAGTGTATTTTTTTTTTGAATTTTACTATTTTCATAATCATAAAGTATATCATTCCCTTTGTTTCTACCACTTTCCTCCTCACTATTTAGCCATATCATCTCTTCCCATGTTTTTCATCAAAGTTCTTTTTTTTTCACCGAAAAACTGGATTATCCTGGCAAAATCAAGTTGTTATAGGTTTCTCACCCATTCAATCCGTTTTTACTAGGAAAATTTTTGAAAAAGTGATCCTAAACCCCCATAACCGCGAAACCGACTATGTAGTACTGAAGTTTGTAGGGAAGTATTCAGCGATTTCTAAAAATCAGATTCATATATTTATCAAAATGATCAGTTTTCCAACATTTTGCTACTTTTTTCTATCCATTCCCCTTCTTTTCCCCTTTCCAAACAGCCCTCTTTCCAGCCCGTTAATCCCCTCAAATGGACGAAGACGCAGTGGCGGCAGCTCGCCGTGAAAGAGCCCGCGCAGCGAGAGAAAGAGCTTTAGCTCATCATCAAAGAGCAGCGAATGCAGCTCACAGAGTGCATGTTGAACGTCTGCCTCCACGGCCTCGACAGGCACCAGTTCTGCCAGTGCCGCACATGGCAGATATTCCACCGGAAGAAGTTAGACGGATACAGAACGAGGTAACAGTCGCTTTCTCTCTACATATTATGAATTGAGCTAAAAATGTGAAATTCGGCCACCAAATAGGGAAATCCCCTAGAAACTCGAAACGTACATAACTTGCACTTTTTGGTTCTAAATCCTTGACTCTAAAAAAGGGTTGTTGTAATAAAATACACAAACTACCAATACATCAAAAACAGTTTGTTTCCAATTTAAAAAAAACCTCTCCTATTTTTTAAAAGGAAATTTAACTTGGTCAAAAATTGATGTTGAGAGTTGTAATTTGACGCTCCACATTGAAATTTCAGAATTTTTCTCTCAATAATGAGGAGTGAGTTAGAGAAAATCAAAAAAACGAATATTCAAAAAAAAATAATTTCATTTTCTTTCAGATCCAACCAGAAGTCTTTGCACTTCCACCAGACGGTGAAGAACCAAACGAGGAGCATATCCGTATGGCAGATCGTATTCTCGAAGAACACAACAATCGTATGCGTCAAATGCATCTGGCTGGACTTGAACCGGTTTGTTTTTCTTTCTTGATTTCCTGTATCTCACTCCAAAATGTGGAAAAAATCTGAAGTTTGACCCAGATATAGGGCTCTCAACTTCAATCTTTGATTTAAGGGAAAGGTTTCAGATTTCTACATACATAGTTCAACTCACAATCATGAGCGAGAAACAAAAAATAGAAAGACACTGATTTTTTTGGAAATTTTGTTAGTTTCAGGATTTCCAACAAGCCAATCGGGAAGCCATAGACATAGTGCGAGTCGAGTTCGAGCTAGAAAGAAGAAGAGCGGAAGTTATTCGAGAAATGGAAGAAAGACGGAATCCATTGCCCGTGATGCCCGTGATGCCCGTGAATGCCCGTGATGAACGCGCTCGGCGAAGAGCTCAGCGTCAAGCTGCTGCACTTGAGGACAGTGACGAAGATGATGATGATGGTGCTGGAATTGACGAGGCAATTGACGAATTGGGAGATCTCGAACGGTTCCGTCCCCAAGGACCTCCAAGAAATGCAGAAGAACTCGCAGAAGCAATCAGAAACATCGAGAGACGTCTCGCGCGACTTGACCCACAAGTCCAGGAAGCGTTCCAACGTCGAGATATCGTTCACTTTCAAGCGCAGAGATTTCAAGAACAAGAAGCACGTCTTATGCGTCATTTAGAACGAGTTAATGAAGAAGATAGAAGGATGCGAATTCTGGAACAAGTAGATCGAAATAGGGATAATGCCAATAATCAACAGGCGATGGTGGGTGCTTTGATAGGTTCTAAAAATTTAGAATAGATTGGAAAAATATGAAGAAAAACAAGTGTAAAGTTGAGTTATAGATTGATGAAGCGAATGAAGTCTACAATCGACTTATCCTTCGGCAACGACAATTTCGTGAGGAATTGCGACGTCTTCGTCTCCCGCGACCACCCGAGAATCCACAACCAGGAGATATAGAATTGGAAGTTCTACGAGCACAAAGACGAGCTTTGGAACAGATCCGCAATGCAGGAAACAGACAAGCGGCGAGAATTGAAGAGTTGCAGGCCCGTGCTCGTGGATGGCATGCTCGGGTCATGGACATGGGTGATTTGGGTGCACCGAGACAATTGTTGATTAGAGTAAGGTTTTTTTTGATTTTGTGTATCTCACTTCAAAGATGTAGGCAAATTTTAAAACATTATCCAGTCAAGTAACACCTCTCAAGTTTGATTTTTCACGGTCTGTAAAAGTTTTCTCACACAAATTGTTTTTTTGCAGGATGTGATCCGAAACGCAGAAAATCCCCGTAACCAAACCGGTGTCATAACCCTAGAAAACGACACTCCTGCTCCAATCCCACTAATCGATTTGGAACAACATGAAATGATGTACGGAGGAACGGGAACCATCAATTTCAAAGTGGATTTCAATGTTGCTGTGCCGTGTGATGTGGAATTTCCTGCGTATATTGGGGTGAGAAAAAACATTTGAATACTTTTTAGAGTGATCTCTTTCACTATTTCTTTCCTTTCTATTCATTAGAATTAAAAAAAACCCACTGACAATTTTCAATTTTACTTTTCAGTCTTATGGTCAATTGTACATCCCTCCATTTGGAAACGACTACTTGAAATGGACTGTAAGTGTTTTTGGGAGTTTTGAAATCCGAAAAAAAAGAAACTTCAGATCCGTCAAGTGCGTACCTGGGTGAAAATGTTCTGCCCCCCGGGAGACGCCATCCGTCGTATTCATTTCAACGGAAAGAAACTCCACAAAATTGCGGACAAATCGATAAACAACTCGACTCTACGTCTACCAGAACACGTGTATCGAAAGATCCAGGAAAATGCGGCTGCATTGAGAAACAACTTCTTTGGATACACTCATTATGCTGAGGAGAGAGAAAGAGATGATTTTCCGCCAATTGGACGTGGCGCAGATTGGTTTAGACGGTTCATTTTGGAAGAGAATTGAAGCACATTTTTTTCTGATTTTTTTCTTACAATTAGTTCAATACTTTTATTTTCTCCACTTTTTTGACGCAATTTTCATGCCCGTTTCCTTCTGCAAGATCTTCTAAATTTCATGATTTTCCTCCAAGTTTGCAAATACGAAAATTCGAAATTTGTTTGAAAAAACCCAAAAAATTGTTCACTGTAAGAAACATGTTTTCTTGCCCTTCATTGATAATTTTTGACAATTTTTTTTCCTAATACTAAAAAACCGTAGTTCTAAAATACATTTCACCTGAATTTTTCCCTATTTTTCTCAAATTTTTTCTGATTTTCCATTCAAAACATTGTCATAGTGACGCTTTATTTTCAGCTTTTTGAAAAAAAAACTATTTATTTTTTAATTTCCCCTAAAAATCGAAATGACTTCCTTTTCTTCACCAAAAGTATGTATTTGTGCTTTCTGAGCGTCAATAAAATTATAAAAAAGACGAATTCCGCCGTCTTTCTTCACCTATTGATGTCCTCTTCGACTTCAGAATCCTCAGTAATAGTAAGTGCCCGACAACCTCAAATCTCCCAATTCCAGGTTAAATCGATGGGCAAGTTCGAACATTTCCAGTACAAAGACACCGAGACCATTTGCTTTTCGGACCTTTTATTCTGCAGATTTCTTGTGTAAATACAAAAGATTATAGCGCGGGGTTTTCCATGGGGTAAATGAGAAAAAGTGGGCGGGGCGTAGACTAGTCAAGAAAATGTACACAATTCTCTTTTTTGGGTTACAATTTTTACATTTTTTTTGTGTATTAGAATAATTTCAGGCGGGGAATATCTACTGCAGACAGAAAGAGCGGGGGAAGAAGAAGAAGAAGGAGCTTGGAGCAGAAGGGGGCGGGGCCAGAAAGGTCGAAGGAAGGGGGCAATTAGGCGATTTGGATTCCGGTGATCTCGACGTCTCCGCCAATCTGGAGTCCGTTGACCTCGTCGGGGGAGAGACGGTGCGCGTACGAAGCGAAACGCTCGCCGTTCACGGTGATCTGGAAGAATCAGAGGGTAACTAACATTTGGAGGGTCTGGAGGTTCCTTGAGAGCCTCTTATCTTTCCACTAACCGAGAACGCGTACGGCTCGTTGTGAATCTCCAAATCGAAGCCGACAGCCTTCTCGAATGGCAACTTGCCCTCACGCTCCTCATTTCCCCATGCAGAGTTGATGAGTGAGTTGCGGACGACGTGCTTCTCATCGAAACGAGCGTTAAGATGAAGAGCAATGTCTCCGTTCTTCTTGAGAAGATTGATGTGGAAGCGCTTGGCCTTCTTCTCCGGGATTCCGAAGACAGTGAGAGTCTTGCCGGGGGCCAGGCCCTCTCCGGCGAGTCCACTTTCGTATGGGACTGGCTGAAAATCGACCGTTAGAAGATACAAAAAGACCTTCAATTCAAGCTTACATAGTACTTTCCACCCCAGTGGATGTAGTTGACAAGAACGTCACCGTCAATGGTGAAATGAGTGATGCTGGAGAGCGGCACGCGATGCTCGTACTCCTTCACCTCCTTCTGATCGACAAAGATCTGGAATCTGGTGTCGTGGGCACGGATGCGGATGTCGATGTCGTCGCCCTTCTTGTATGGGTTCGACTTGCGCTCTTCCTTGCCCCACTCGCCCTTGGAGAAGGTGTTGAAAACGAGCTTGCCCTCGTCGAAGCGGACAGAGATGTGAAGGGGAACATCATTGCCGGAGAAGTCAGCAGTGTTGCTGTGCAGGTTCACGGTGAAGCTGGAAAGATGGCCAAAAGTTTTCAAGAGTCGATGAATCGTTTCATTTGGAAGTGCGAACTTTGCTAAATACACTACGAATGATATTTTGTAGTGCTGTTTATCACTTTCAAAACTGGAAAATTGATAGGAACTAACCGAATCGAGTCCTCTCCAGTCTTTCCCTTCACTATCAAAGTCTGTCCCGGCTCGAACGGCTCGACGAGCTTGCTACGGTATGGAACTGGCTGAAAAGTGGTTTTCTTGTTTTCTTGTTTTCTTATCATTTTGGTAATCAGTTTGGCATCATTCTCTTCTTATCAATTCTAAAAAATGAGAGAAAGAATAACGGAAAGCATTTGACCTTGGCGCGATGTGATACACAGAAACAAACAAGATCGCAATGGGTTTATGATGCTATTTGGCAATGAAAAAGCCAATTAAAAATTTGAAGACACGCATTCTAGGTGTCGCCTAGAATACTAGGCAACATTCTCAATTTTGATAAGAAAAGAAGATAATTCCTGTTTTGTTCTTTTTAGGGGGAACTTACGAATGCGGACTCGTGGGCCATCTTGAGTTCGGCAAGAGTTCTTGGCTTGTCTTGTTGAGTCTCCTGGAATTGGAAAGGCTTTGAAACTTGCAAGAAAACGAGATTAAAGTGGAAATAGAATGGGCTTTTTTCTCATTTTCATTAGCTTTTCTTTTCCTTTTTTCTAGAGTGGACTAGGGCTCCAAAATGAGGAAGCATGACCAACAGACCTAGACAACTAGAGGATTGGAAAAAGAAGGAAGAAAGAAAAGCAAGTTTTATTTTATCACTATCGAAACGAAGAAGAAGAAGAGAGAAGGAGGTGAGTCATGATGTTTGTGTTGTTGTGTGAGAAGAAAATGAAGGAAACGGATAGAGAGAAGGGGGTGTTTGATAGTTTGATAGCATTGAGAATAGGGGAAAGAAATGGAACAATTGGATTTTTGATACGAAAAGGAACCTTTTTTAGTTGCTTTTTGAGAACCCATTTGAAAGTGTTCCCGGTGGTTTTCAACAGACCTAAATAGTGTTGAGTGTAAATCTCAATAGGTCTGTTTTTGCAGTGAAACTTTCGAAAACCAATAACCAAGTGATAAAACTATAAACCAACCCTTCTCCCTCTAAAAAGGCGTGGAAATTGGCTTCAAAACTGTCGAAATACGAGAGAAGGGGGATAAAATTGTTACACCCACTGTAAATTGTTGTGTGTATCTATCGGTATGCCGATTTTTTGTTTCATTTCATCAAGTTGTCAAAAGGAGATTGAAAGAGAGAGAGAGATCACACAATGATCGGCGGGCCCCGAGAAGTGGGCGTGGTTGTGGGAGAAGGAAGAGTAGAAAGGATGTGGAATGAATGACAAACAACAATAACACTTGGGAAAACGAATAGATTGGAGGAGAAAAAGTTCCGTAGTCTTTTAGGACACTTCCTAGAAAAATGTCATAATCCAAAAGAAAGATTCATCGAAAAAGTTTCAAAAAGTAAACAAAACTTTCGTTTCTCCGCCTTTCCGCCTGATATATAAACCCAACCGGTTCTGCCAATTACCTATAGTTTGGCAGGGCGCTGACAAATTGTGGCGAGAAAGAGAGAGAGAGAGAGAGAGATTTGAAACGAAACAGGGCAAAAATTGGAAAGGAGACAAAGTAATGTGAGAGTAAGTGTTGAGAGAAATGTCCTAATTTATAGCCAATTTCAGATTCTTAGCTTTTTTTGTCAAGTTTAGAAGGGTTTAGAAAAGACCCCGAACCCTTCTTTGAAACCTTGAAACCTTTTGAACCCCTTCCCCCAAAACCACATGACAACACAACAGATTCGCTGATGCAATAAAGAAGTACAGCTGTTCAGTTTTCCATCTTTTCTATCTCTCAACAAACATTTTTTTCTTGCAAAAAACCAAACGAGATGGATGGATTTCGAAATGGCGAAACGAAATGTGAAATGTCAGGTGTTTTTGAAGTCAAGTCAGAGTTCAGTAACATGATGATAGGAGAACCGGAAGTAGTCAAAAGACAAAACTTACTGGAGCTGAAGCAACAGCGGCAACCAGCTGCTTCTCGACAACGTCTTCCACAATTTCAGGCTCCGAAGTGACGTCTTCGGAAGGGTGTGCCTCGACTTGTGAATGCTCGACTTTCTCGAACGTCTCCTCTTCATTCGATCCGATTGGGGATGGTTGTTGGTGGTGTTGGTCTTGTTGGACGTCTTCTGTGCTCACGTGGACTAGGTCATCTGGAGAGGCGGAGGATTCTGGAGCTGGAGCGGTTTCGATAGACTCGACGTGGTAGGCGACTGCGACTTCTTCAACGGTGGCTGCTGGCTCGGAGGATTCTGGAGCAGTTTGATCGGCATGAACATGGACGGCTTCGAAGACCTCTTCGGCAATGTCAGCTGGGACAGCCTCCTCCTTGTGCTCTGGCTCAGCAGCAATCTCTGGAGCTGGAGCAGCCTCATCAGCGTGAACATGAACGGCCTCAATGACCTCCTCGACGACATCTGATGGAGCAGCGGCTTCCTCCTTGTGTTCCTCAGCAACTGCGGCTTCTGGCGCGGCTTCGACTGGAGCAGCATCTTGCTGATGGTCCTCGGTGACAGCGAAAGAAGCTTCCTCATGATGTTCCTCAACCTTCACCTCCTCGTGAGCTGTCTCAGTGGCAGCAGTTTCTGGAGCAGCTTCGGTGGAAGCAACATGAACAGCTTCGATGACCTCCTCGACAACTTCGGTTGGTACAGTGGCTTCTTGAACTGGCTTTGCGGATTCCGAAGCAACTGGAGCTTCCTCCTTGTGCTCTGTTTCGGCTGAAACTGGAGTGGCTTCATCAGCATGGACATGAACGGCCTCGATCACTTCTTCAACAACTTCTGCTGGAGTGACGGCTTCTGGAGCTTCCTCCTTGTGCTCTGGCTCAGCAGCGGCTTCTGGAGCTGGTGCAGCTTCATCAGCATGGACATGAACTGCCTCAATGACCTCCTCGACGACCTCTGATGGAGCAGCGGTTTCTTTCTTGTGTTCCTCAGCGACTGGGGCTTCTGGAGCGGCTTCGACTGGAGCAGCTTCCTCGTGATGCTCCTCAACCTTCACCTCCTCGTGATGAACTGGCTCGGTAGCAGCAGCATCATCTTCCTTGTGCTCTTCGATAGCTGGAGCAGCATCTGTTGGAGCAGCTTTATCGGCATGGACATGAACGGCCTCGACGACCTCCTCAACGACATCTGATGGAGCAGCAATCTCCTCCTTGTGCTCTTCGGCGGCTGGAACAGCCTCTGACGAAGCAGCCTCTTCCTTGTGCTCTGGTTCGGTAGCGGTTTCTGAGGCTGGGGCAGCTTTCTCGGCATGAACATGAACGGCCTCAATGACCTCTTCAACGACATCTGATGAAGCAGCGGCTTCCTCTTTGTGCTCTTCGGCGGCTGGAACAGCCTCTGATGAAGCAGCCTCAGCGGTTGACTCCTCGTGAGCTGGAGCGAGGGCAGCAGCCTCATCTGTGTGGACATGAACGGCTTCGATGACTTCTTCGACGACATCCTTGTGTTCCTCAGCGACAGCTTCTGAATCAACCTCCCGGGATTCCTCCTTGTGTTCTGGCTCCTCGTGAGCTGGAGCAGAGGCGGCAGCTTCATCTGTGTGGACATGAACGGCTTCGATGACCTCCTCGACGACATCAGCTGAAGCGGCGGCTTCCTCCTTGTGTTCCTCGGCGGCCGGTGCAGCTTCCTGAGCTGGATCTGCAGATTCTGAAGCAGCTGGAGCTTCCTCCTTGTGCTCTGGCTCTTCGTGAGCTGGAACAGGGGCAGCAGCCTCATCGGCAGGAACGTGAACAGTCTGAATGACCTCCTCAACAACATCGGATAGAGCAGCAGCTTCCTCTTTGTGTTCCTCGGCGGCTGGAGCCTCCTCCTTGTGCTCTGGCTCCTCGTGAGATGGAGCAGCAGCTTCAGGAGCAACAGCTTCCTCTTTGTGCTCTTCATGATGCTCCTCAGCAAGTGGAGCAGTCTCTGGAACCTCCTGGTGAACAACTGGGACCTCAACATACTCCTCAACAGCTTCTGGCTCTGCTGAAGCTGGAGCGGACTCAGTGGCTTGAACATGAACAGCCTCAATGACTCCTTCGACAACTGGTGCATCCAGAGCAGCTTCCTCCTTGTGCTCATCAATCTTGACCTCTTCAACTGGAGATTGAGCATCATGCGCATCGTGAACGGCTTCTGGAGAAGCCTCCTCCTTGTGATCTGGCTCAGTAGCGGCTTCTGGAGCTGGAGCAGCCTCATCAGCGTGAACATGAATTGCCTCGATGACCTCCTCGACGACATCTGATGAAGCTGCGACTTCCTCTTTGTGTTCCTCAGCAGCTGGGGCTTCTGGCGCGGCTTCGACTGGAGCAGCATCTTGCTGATGCTCCTCAACCTTCACCTCCTCGAGATGAGCTGGCTCGGTAGCAGCTTTGGTAGCAGCAACATGAACAGCTTCAATAACCTCCTCGACAACGTCAGCTGGGACAGCGGACTCGTGAGCAGCTGGAGCTTCCTCCTTGTTTTCCTCGGCAACGGGAGCAGCATTATGAACCTCCTCCTTGTGCTCGGATTCAGCTGGAGCAGACTCACTGGCTTCAACATGAACGGCTTCGGTGACATCGGCTTCGGAAGCAGCAACAAACGGTGGACAATCAGAGACAGCTTCAACGATGTGAGTTCCATCAGCCAAGACTCCCTTGAAGACAATGTGGGCGCCTTCTGGAGCAGCGGCTTCTGGTGCAGCAGCTTCTTCCTTGTGCTCTTCAACATTCACCTCCTCAGCTGGAGCAGCAGTCTCCTGAGCTGGAGTCTCACCTTGAACACCTTCGACAATCTGAGTTCCATCGGCCAAAACTCCCTTGACAATGACTTGAGCTTCCTTGACCTCCTCTTTAGCCTCCTCATGCGCAACATCAGCAGCAGCCTCGACAGCAGTATCAGCAGCAACATGGACCTTCTCAATCTTCTCCTCCTCCGCAACATCCTCCACCTTCTCAGCACCAGTCAGCTCACCAACCTTCTCCACAACAGCATCCTTCACATCCTCCAACTTATCGACAGCATCGGCAAACACGTCACTGATGGCGGCAGACGCGTTCTGGACAGCATCCTGGATGGATGCTTCCTTCGCCTTGGCAGCTTCCTGAGCATCAACTTCCGAGTCCTGATCCACCGGTTTATCGGTCTTGGCGAACGGGATCAAGTTCTTGGCGGAGCTGAACGCCGATGAGAAGAACGATGACGAGTCGGCCATGGTTCAGTAGGGGTCGGAATGGGAAGGAAACGGAAACGAATATAAGACAGAGAGAGAGACACACAACACTCTTTGCAGGTTCGAGTGTGTCGGAATGAGGCGGACACTCGCTGAAAGTGCACGCAGAGACGTTTTTGTCTGCGTCTCTGCTCTCTGAATGGGCGGAGTTTGTGGCGGGGGGCGTGGCGCCGGCGCCACATCCCTTCAGCGCCACGAGGATGTGAGAGCGTGTGTATTGACTGATCTATGTCGGTCTCGAACCTCATCAGGCTCAACGTTCTCTAGGTGGGGGTTTCTCTCTCTCAAATTGAAACATTTCGTCTTGCCAATGCCCAAAAAACTGCTGTACTAGACATAGAGAAAACATAGGAGAAGTAGAGGAGGTGGAAAAGATATCTCTGATATGGCATAGAAGGAGAGAAAAAGAGGAAATCCGGAGCGAAGGAGCTTGCAAAAAGTGTATAGCCATTGAATGACGTGGCATTTATGACCTACCGTAATCTCGTTAGTGCTAGCAAAGAGGCCCTTGAGCCATTGGACTATTACGGACATTTCGGGGATCTTGACTTGTCGACGCGGCGACAATATGGGATTCGAGGGAATGCGAATTTCATGTTGTCAACATCAAATGGAACATTGATTTGCATATCAATGGGAAAATGGATGAGGGCAGTTTATGGAACGTTTTTTAATCATGAAATCTTGAAGGTTTAAGGAAGTTCAAGGAGAATATCTGCCTGTCTGACACCCTTCACTAAGTCCGTAAGAGCCGTTTTCAGCTCCAAGAATCCTAAACACCCTGAAAGATACTCAAAAGAGTCCTCAAACATCGAAATTTGGGAGCCTACAGTACCCCAAACTTCTTTGCCTCAATTCCAATTCAATTCCCCTATTCCATTCCATTTCCTCCACTCCAAAACCCATTCCAAGTCCATTTCCCTCAAAAAAGTGGTCCCCCTCTCTCTTCTCCATTGCGCCCGCAGTTTCCCGCATTCGCTGCTCAAATCCGTGCAGCTTCCCCTCTACATTTCCGGTGTTTCCCGGGAAATCCAAGATAATCTTTGATGACGTGGAAAAAGAGAGAAAGTTGCCAGTTTGCACGTTCTGTCTACAACGAATCGACCTCAACACACAATGAAATTGATAACACTGATCAGCTGTTTGAACTGGGGCATTCATTTTTTGCAAAAAAACCAATGTGATAAGGAAGCTGTGTGTTGTTTTCCCTCATTGCCTTCCGAATGAAATAGGTCACAAGATGTTGGCTCCTGATAGCTGTGCTGTATTCTGGGGAATGTCTCATGATCAACCACAGGTTCCCCCATCATATGCTCCGCCGGGTGGGCGCCCCCGTTCAATGTTGACCTTAGGCACGGGGAGACTGAACACTAATACAAACAGTTGGGTGGAAGGCACAATCATTTAATTAAAAGAGTTACAAGGTTGGGGGAAAGTTGAGGGTAAATATTGAAGGAAAAATGGTGTTAGACAAGGGATTATGGGTAGAAAAGTTTATGATACTTTGGAGGCTTGGCTTGGCGTTAAGTTTAGATCCTACGGCTAGGTTCGGGTTTTAGTAAAATCTTAATTGCTTATCGTTACTAATCTTGCAAATTTTAACTTGAAATTTCAGATTTTGGGCTTTACAAAAATGGTTTGAGGAAAGCCATACCTTGATTTCCCTAGTATCCTCGACCTTCTTCCTTCGCAAATATCGTCTTTTCCGGAAGCTAAGATTCATAGTTCCGATTCTCAGAATAGCCAAGAAATCAGCTGGCAATCTATCGAATACCAATCACAAGTTATCAGAGACTCATCAAAATTGACATAGCCTATTTGCTCAAACTCCAAGATCACATGCCGACCGCATAGTAATGTTTATTTTTAGCGTATCTATATAGTCTAAAGTGTGAACCTGAACACTTTGTATCAGTCCTATCCCTTTTGGCAGGTTCTCTCTTCTTCAAAAAGTTATGACAAGAGAGAACATTTCGCCGGTCCTCCCACATGTTCTTGCACGAAAGAGTCATGGAAAATGAGCAGAGGAAACTCAGTAGTTTACATCTTTTTGACGCTTCGGATTTCAAGATTCCTACTTGACGAAATGGAGGCCAAAGATGAGAAGAAGTGCGGAGGAGGAGGAGAACATGTGGTAATGAAATGGGAAGAAAGGGATATGGAGGGAAAAAAGAGTTTCACAAAGTAATAAGGAGCTCATGGTGATTGGAGAGAGGGGCCCGCTGTTTGAGGACTCGTTTGAAGGTTTTTCGGTGATTTCCAGAAAATCCAAAGAGTGTTAAATGTAGATGTGAACTGCTGCTATCAAACTTAATAAGATTCAAAAAGTTTCAATGCAAATAGACTTGGAAAAAACGACTTCCAGATCAAAGTTCATGACAAAGTTCAAACTTTCAAGGCTTCAGAATCCAATCCGAGTCAGAACAAACCAAATTTGAAGCTGAATCCTTCACAACTCCAAACCACCGGAAATTCATATCTATATAGTCAGAACCCCTTGTTTTTTGTGTCTTGTACTTTCCTCAATCCATCTGCAAAGCATTTTGACGTGGGGCGAAACGTTCGAAACCCATGACCTTTACCTAAATATTTGCTCAAGACCCCTCCCCGTCCAGAGCCAGGAACCTAGAAGCAATTTTTCCAAAACTACAAGAAACATGAAACACGGAAGGAAACCACCAAAAATCATACCATTAAAAGTTTTGCAAAAATTAAATTCAAAACCATACTAATATTTACCCATGTAGGTAAACATATCTATGATACTTTTGTACTATAATAGGTAATCCTGTTGCGAAATCGACAGCTTTGTGCCGTCATCATCCTCTCCTTTTTACATGAAGAGCGAATCATCATTCGGTTCCATTTTCCAGCGTGTAGAAAAAATTGTTAGGGATCGGGGGAGAAAGGGAAAGTGTTTGGACAGGTGGCAGCAACGGAACTGTACTTTGAGGGATGGCAAACTGAGGATTGGGAAAATCGGGGACTCGAAAAACTTGCTTCGGTTTCGAAGAAAATACTCAGAATGAAAAGAAAAAAAAAGATTTTACTCCAAAAGGATAAAACAGCCAAAGTGGTCCGTGGTCCCCACGGAAAGTGGCATAACTCGACTCCCAATGTTGAGTTAAAACTTAGGCATAGCCAAAAGTTCAATCTATCAGTGTGCAGAATTTCAAATTGAAAGCAACAGATTCCATTTCAGGGTGTGATTCCAAAAATGTTCCCGCGTTCTCTTATAAATGACCTTCACTTCAATTTGTTCAAAATCACCGAAAATCATCAGCGTTTACCCAAAACCACCTATCAATCTCAATAAACTTCTTCGCTTATCACTCATATCTGTTGCCCCAAAAAGTGTAACTTTGCCAATGTTTTTTTGTTCGCATTTTTGGCGGTCTGTCAAAGAAAACCGACCATATGACCCGTGGAGAACATGATAAATAATACGACCGACACGAGATGTGGTAGGAATTTTTATTTTCGGACTGAACAGTAGGTGTATGTAATGTACCTGACCACATGACTCACTGAAAGTTTCACTTTTTGCGACTGATAAACTGATTGCAACAAACTGGTGATTGTGAACTGTTTTAGGGGTTGACAATTTCAAAATACACTTTTGAAAAGCTCATGTTAACTATAGTATCTATAGATGACTAATCTCCATATTTGCACATTTCCATTGTTACAGGTCATTAGAAGTACGTCATACTTTTTTTGTTTGTACAGCTTTCTAGAGGAACTTTGAGAACATCAATTGTTGCCGAATAGTTAGAGATAGATTCAGATTCAAAGCACAGAAATCAGGGATTTTCCGGTTCCAGCACTGTGTTTCGCAACGGATATTAGGGTGCCTCACTAAAGTTTGCATATCTCTGCTCAAAATTGTCCGTTTTCACTAATATTTTGACAGGATTTAGTCAACAATATTGAAAACGTTCTCCCAAAATTTCAAAAAACTGGGTCAAATTCTAAAGTCACAGTGGCGCGTCAAAGTTGCCGGCAAAAAAGTTTTTGTTCTCTCCACCGTAATCATCTCATTCTCATGTTCATTTGCAAGATTAATCACGACAATGCAAACATTTTTTATTACAACTCTCCTCTACTTTTTCCTATCGACTTCCGTTCTATCTCAACTCAGAACACACAAAGAGACAATCCGTTATCATTGCCTCCCACCCGCTCTCACTATGATTGTAAAATACGTGGAAAACCGATGAAAACGGGGGACAAAGAGTCAATAAGTTAGCGGCTTAGATATCAAACCACATCTGTTGACTCTTTCAAATTGTCGAATTGTGTTTCTTGTGTTCCACAGTTCTCAAGGGTTATGGTAAATATGCGAGAGACAGGTGTGGCGGCTTTGGAATGTGTCTAACTATACCGAAATTTTAGAGTGACGTTAGGGGGATTGGTAGTCCTTGGTAATAGCTACAATCTGACAAGAATTGAGTTAAAATGGAATATTGCGAGCTGGTTTCTGCCAGTTCTACTGAAGAGTATTTCAAGCATTTTGACCTACGGATTTCTAAAAGCTCTGGAAACTCTAAAAAGTCCAAAAATGCCGAAGCAAACAAACAAAATAAGGCATCTGGTGGGGGACCCCACGAAAAGTTTGGCGATGGGAGTCGTGTGGCACGCAATTTGCGGAAGCTTCTTCGCTGCTCACTGAGCAAGAAACGACGAGGCGAGAAGGACGGGAATGCAATGAAATTTGGTTTCACTCGGAAAAAGAAAAAGTTGGCTCAGCACAGGAAATGGAAAGTAAGACACTTTGTGTCAGAAGGCTAACGAGTAAGGAAAAGAAGAAGAAGACAAAGGGAATTGGATTGAGAATTGAAACAAGCAATGGAAAACATTTTTTGACAAGCTTATGCATTTTTGAGTGGGAAAAAGAACCAAAATCTAGGTCTAAATGCTCTCGGAATCTCTGAATCCAATCAGATTTGTGTATTATCTAGTCCGACTGCTCTCCTCGCCCGTCATGTTGTGATGTTTCTGGCCCCTCTCAAAGCTCCTCCTTTACACCCCAAAGAACCCACGGATCTCGCAGAGACACCATTCAAACATCGGAGGGTCCCGACACGATTTGTTGGTGGTTCTCGACATTCCGGACATGTTTCGATTGATTGGGCAATCAGTTGTTGGACGGAACAGACAGGAGGACAACTCGAGGACATTAGGTAGCAAGATTGATGGGTTTTGAGGCGAACTTTTGACTGGAGAGAGCAGAAACTTGAGATTCTCATGGTGTCCGGTTGCTTATTACACTTGATATCTTCATCGGCATCAATAAAAATGCAAAAATAGTGAAGCCCTCATCTCTCATAATCTGTATCATGGTTCCCACCGTTGTCGAGCCTTTCCTCGACCGACCCCACTCGACCTCGAGGCTCTTCGGGTGGGCAGGAATCAGCAAAGTTGTGTAATCAACGGGCAGTGGGTGCGAACTCGCAGCGTGCGGGGTGGCAGCCGTGCGTGTTACCCACTCGGCTAAACATGCCAACCGGGAAGAGCGGCCGGCGTGCGCTTATGAGCGCGGGGTGTGTGGGGGTTGACTGGGAAAGGGGAGAGAGGGGGTGCGGTGACGAAAATGGAGGGGTTTCGGTAAACTCAGAAAATCAACTCATTTCAAGCTCCAAATCCAACCTTGCTAATCATATATTCCTTCACACACCCACTGATATCATTAGCCTCGCTCAGTGAAGCATACTGCTTTGCTCTTTGCTCTCAATGCCCTTTCCTCTGCAAAATGACACCTTCCATGGCAACCGACACAACATTTCTTGAGCTCCGCTCTAACTGAAGTCGGACGGGGGTTAGTCAGAGCCATGGGGGAGTGTGAAAAGAGGATTAGCCGGCGTATTTATTCGTAGGAAGAAGCACATTTTTTGACTAAAAACGGAAGGGGACTTTCGGGGGATCTGACTCGTTGATACCTGGAGATGTTTACGTAAATATTTATGAGGATAAAGACGATAAAATGAGATTATCATTAGGGTAAACGATGATTTTTTTGACATAAAGGGATCAAAACTTCAAAACTTCCAAAAATCCTTCATTTATTTTAAACTTCCAAAAATCACAGAAAATAGCAGCAAACTCTAGTTCTCATTATCAAACATCAATTCTCTTTCTCCATTCCACTCTTTGGAGCACTCTCTGGAGCCGCCAACTCCATTTTACTGGCCTCAAACACCTCCAAAACCAGTTGCGCGGTCGCCAAAACCAAGTGAATCAAAGCGAAAGTCGAGATGAAGAAGTGTCCGGTGACACCGAAGAACACAATGAATCCGGCGATCATGGGGGTTAGGAGAAGGAACAGAACAGAGTTACGATTGGGCGGTGGCTCGTTGAAAATCTTTTTGATGTTTTGACGATCATCCGCATAATAGCTGAGGTTGAATGCGGAGACGACGGTGGATGCGAGCAGGGAGACGGTGTAGATGAATTGGGCGAAGAGGGAACTGTTCGGGAGCCAGTGGAAAATGACCAGGAGGAGCTGAAAAGTAGATGGAACTGTTTCGGACAGTCTTAGCTAGAAAACATCTAAAAATGAGCTAGGTCGGTTGATTTTGAGCGGAGTTATGCCAGTATTAAGTACAAGGGAAGTCATTTTTTCCAAACTTATTTGCAGTTTTTTATGTCATTAGATAGAAAGTTGTTTGCTGATTATGACATTATGTTTTGTTTTTGCTGGAAGCATTTCCTAAGAGCACTTTTATGCCTTCAAAGTCTCGAAAAAGCCTGAAATCGGATGTTTGAGGACCCATTTGAAGGGGTTCCCGGTTTTTTTTTTTTTTTTTTT
>LR538064.1:323561-344303 GCA_900883565.2 Caenorhabditis panamensis | reverse complement strand
GGATAAGAATCTCCTTTGAGACAATTAGCTTATACAAGAAAACTAGGTCGGATTTGAGTCGACGAATTCCGGTGGTTTCCAAAAGATATAAATAGTGCAAAATCTTAATTAGAATCTAACAGACTCCGAAAAAAAAAATTTTGGAATGCAATGTGCCTCTCACCTCCAAAAAAGAGCAACTGAGCACAATGGTTCTCGTCACCGCCACGGTTTTCTCGAAACTGTAGTTTTTGAGAATCTGATCCAGAGACATTCTTCGAGAGTTATGGATTCTAAAATGAATTTTTCCATGTTTTTCTTATCAGTGAATCCTTATCAGTCATTTTTTATCTCTACGTTGTCATTTTTACGTGAAAACTTGCTGAACTGGTGCAAAATCTCCACGTATAAAACCAAAAACCTCTCTTCAACCACGTGTTCCGTTCAGTGCAAGTTTTCTGCTTACACATTGAATTCCAAATTCTGGAGTTTTCCGAAACTGAATGAGGTATGTCAAACTTGATTTTAACTTGGTCAAAAATAAAAGTTGAAAGCTGTTACTTGCCCTACATCTGGGTCAAATTTCAGATTGATTTCTCAATTTTGGACAGAGATACAGAAAGTAAAAGAAACAAACTTTATTTTTGCAGCGATTTCAAAAAGTATCCGGATGAGGCGGCCGAAGTGCGTGCTCTCGTCGATCGTCGTCGCCACTTTCTGAACGTCATCTACGCAATGGCTATTTTGGCGGTTAGTTAGGAATCAGAAAGCATCAAAAACGTTAAAATTATCGTCTGTTTTTCAGACATTCCAACTGTGCACATCGGTCGGCTGGTACACCTACATCAACGAGGCCTACTACCACATGGCCGATAACACTGAACATTTTATGCATATGTTGGGCATTTTTGGACAGTTTCTGGCTATTTGTATGCTGTATATTGCTATTTATGTGAGACGCAGTGGTAAGGAAAAAGCATTTGAAACAGATACGATAAGATCGGAAATTTGTTTTTTTTCTATAATCCAACTTTTCGATATCTCTAACCGCAACTTCAGAGAAATCACACTTCCACAAGTGACACTTTGCAGCCCTGCCAGTGTTCCTGATCCTGTTCTACTTTGCGGCGGCCGCCGTGAAACTGCTCCAGATCTCGTACATGTACCCGGATATCAAGCACCGTCACAAATTCTTTGCATTGACGCGTCACTCGGAATACGACGCGATCAGTATGATCTACGACTCGGTGATCTTTGTCAGTTCGATGGTCAACGCTTTGTTGAGTTTGGCGGCCACGTGGCATTTCACTCCGTTGGTTATCGTCAAGATGGACTTTAAAAATGTGAAAAAAGAGGCGGAGAAGTCGATGAAGAAAATGTTCAAGCCACGCAGCGCCACCTGCCACGTCATCACCTCTACCAGCACTGACTGCATGGAAATATCTGATGAGAACTCTGGACACAGCTTCAAATCGGTAAAAATTGATGATTCCCCTTTTGATTTGAACTCTTTTCTAATTCCAGAAAGTTGCCAGAAAACGTACCACAAAAGCCACAATCAACGGCAAGGCCCAAGTCCAAGTTATCAATCAGAGCACTCACAAAGAAGTTGGTGGAGTTTTCAAGAACGGAAAGCAAATCACCAGTGCGCCACCGGTCAAGAATAACAATATTCGTTGATTAAATGGAATTGATATGATAAAGTCAGATTTGTATTGTTTTGAATGATTTACTATCATAAGAAAAGGACCAAAAGTGTTTTATTGTCTCTAGCCAAAAAGATAAGATTACCATCACTTCCACGTCATTCATGGTCACTTGTATTTTCTAGCGACCCAATCATTTCGTCGCAATCTCTTATTTCTTCCTTTCTTTCTCTAAACCTCTAATTTGCAAATCAGGTATTGGTAACATTGATAAGCACGTGATGGCTGAAGTGTTTTACTGTTTTTTTTCGTTTTTCTACTTTTTTTTTCTAGTTTTGCAGCTTTCTTTTCCGAAAATGTCCACCTCCCACGATCGTGCTGTCCTCCAACAAATCCTGAACCCCCTGATGCCCACTGGCGATTCTGGAGTTGGAGAAGTCCACTTGGAAGCTGATAAAGTGGACCATGAAGGGTATGAGGCGAGTATGGAATTGGAGAAGCAGGGTGTTGTGTTGGCGGAGAATGGAAAAGTCGAAGAGGCGTTGGAGAAGTTCGAAAGTGCCATTAAAACGTGTCCAATCAATCCGTCGGCCTACAACAACCGTGCTCAGGCCTACCGGTTGAAGCAGAAACCACAAGGTACATGGTGACCGCAGCACTCGATGGGTCTCGCCACGAAATCAGTTTTGTGCTGTTTTCTCGTTTCTGATCCGATTTTCTTAGAGTTTCTCTGTTAAAACGGATAGAAAAAAGGATTTGGAACCTAGAAATAGCAAACTTGACCGAATTGAGTTAAATTTTCATTGCGAACTACCCATTTTTGTAAGTTTTTCGCCAAAAACTCAAAATCTGAAATTTTTCTATGAAAAATGTAATATTTCGGGTCAGATTAACTATTTCTAGGGTTCAAATCTTTTGCTCTATCTATTTTCATCTGAAAAACCTCGAAAAAGTTTATCCAAAAACGAGAAAACGCCAAAAAACCGATTTCGTGGCGAGACCCTAAGCCAACTTTTTTGGTGTTTGCAGTACTTTCGACTGATTCTTTTTGAAAACGTTCATTTTTTTTACAGAAGCCCTAACCGACTTGAACGAGGCCCTTCGGTTGGCTGGGCCAAAGACCAAGACGGCTTGTCAGGCGTATGTGCAACGGGCGAGTATTTATAGGTTACTGGGAGATGATGAGAAGGCCAGGGTGAGTGGGGAGCATTGAAACAACGCTGATTATCAGCTTTCCCTTCTTTCAGGCCGATTTCAGTTCTGCCGCCGAATTGGGCTCCTCGTTTGCCAAAATGCAAATGGTCGCATTGAATCCGTATGCGGCAATGTGTAACAAGATGTTGGCTGAAGTTTTCGAGAAGGTTAAGACCGGAAAGGACTAGAAAACCCATCAATAAAGTGAACATTTATAACGATAACAACCAGAATTTCAACAAATCAACATCTACGACACTAGTTCCTAATTTCTAACAACACGTTTTCCTTTATCACTCTTCAAATTCCTCATCAACACCACAATCGCTTCGGGCGTGATTCCAGAGATCCTTGTGGCTGCCGCGAGATTCCTGGGTTGGGCTCTTTCCAGTTTTTCCATACATTCCAGACTCATTCCACGCATTTTCGAGAAATCCGTGTTATCAGGGATCTCGGTGGCTGATTCTCGGTCGATTTCCTGCTTTTTAACTTTCATCCGTTCATGCTCCATCCGATATCTTCCTTCAATCTTCAGCCTCTCAAACGCGTCTTTGTCAATTCCTTCAGCATCCTCCAAAATCCCCGACGTCTTCAAATCCTCCAATTCCAGGTCATATCGATGAATAAGTTCAAACATTGTCAATACTTTTCCGTCGTTTTTCGTCTCCGTCAGCTTCGGCACTGTCCGCTTCCATTTCGCCACACTCATCTTCACATTTTCCGTTTCTCGCGTCAATTTCTCCAAATTCTGCTGCATTATTCGGAATTCCGACCATCGTAAATCAGAAATTGCTCCATGGGCTCGGGCTTTTTGGGTCAGACGAATATCCGCATTGTCCGGACGAAGATGGAGTCGGAATTCGGCTCGGGAGGTCAGCATACGATAGGGTTCGTTGGTTCCGAGGCTGGTGAGGTCATCGATTAGGACTCCTGGAATGGTATATGATTTTCAGAAGCATTTTCTGTTTTTTTCTTCGAAAATTGAATAGAAAACCAAGTTAGAGAAACTTTTTTCGTGGCGACCTAACGAACAAAATCCGCGCTGCGCATTTAATTAATTACTGTAGAAATTTCAGATTTTGATCAAAATTTCGACTTTTCTGTCTGAAAACCTGGTTTTCTTTGCAATTTTTGAAGAACAAAGTAACAATTTACCACGAAAAAAGTGTCAAAAACGTACCAATATACCCGTCAGTCCTCGAAATCTCCATCGCCTGCTCTCTCTGCGCCCTTGCAGCCGCATTGATCCCTGCGACGACTCCCTGAGCAGCAGCTTCTTCATATCCAGTCGTCCCGTTGATCTGTCCGGCAAGAAACATTCCTTCGATTCTCCTAGTCTCCAGTGACTTTTTGAGCTGTTTCGGATTCACAAAATCGTATTGTACACCGTAGCCTGGCTGGTAGATTTCAACGTTCTCGAGTCCGGGAATGGCGCGGAAGAGTTGTTTTTGGATTTCTGGTTTGAAGGTTGTGGACATTCCTTGCGGGTAGATGTGTGGCGAGTCGAGGCCTTCGTGTTCGAGGAATAGACGGTGTTGGAGTTGCGGGAATCTGCAAATTTCGTGTTTTGTTTTTATGATTTCAAGCGTTTTTTTTAAATCTGACTCTGAAATTGAGAGGAAAATCTGAAATTTTAGCCAAGTGTAGAGCCAATTAGCCAGAACCATCTTTCACAAACCTCAACAACTTGGACTCCAACGACGGGCAATATCTCGGCGATGTCGTTTCCGAAGAGACTTGCAAATTTTCATGAATATTCTCATGTCCAATTCGACAAACTTCCTGATTAGTGTGTCCCAAATACGTCGGCAGCTGATCTTCCCACTTGATCCATACTTTCTTGGTTAAAAATGAGAATGGAATGGGTTTGCGATCCGGGTGAACCATTTCGAATTTTGAGAAATCGATAGTATCCTTCATGAGTCGTGGCGGGGTGCCTGTTCGGAGTCGTCCGAGTTCGAAGCCGAGTTTGAGAAACGATTCTGACAGTTGATCCGAGCTTTTTTCATTGATCCGACCAGCAGGCCACGTGGATGTTCCCTGGTAGATTTGGGCTCGGAGGAATGTTCCAGTGGTGATTACGACGCATTTTGAACTGAAAAACAACTTTTTGGTTATTTGGAATACGAAATTTAAGCACCTTATAACCATCTCATTTCCCATTTTCACCCCACAAATCTTTCCATCCTTGACCAAAATTTCAGCGACTTCTCCTTCGAAAACTTCCAAATTTTTCGTGCTATCGATTTCATTTTGCATATGTTTTTTGTAGAGTTTTCGATCAATTTGTGCACGAAGACCTAGTACAGCGGGGCCTTGGGCTCGGTTTAGTGCTGAAAAACATTGGATTTTTAGGAGTTTTTTTCGGTATTTTCGACACCTTGATAAGTAATTGCTGATTTATCACAAATTCTTGCACATAAACCGTCCAGAGCGTCAACCTCGCGGATTAGATGGCCTGAAAAAGAAAGATTTTTTTAAAGAGGAAATTTTTTTTTTCAACTCGAATTTTACCTTTTCCAATGCCTCCGAAACTTGGATTACAGGACATTTCACCAATTGTTTGTCGTTTTTGAGTGATCAAAACGGTTTTAGAGCCACATCGGGCTGAAGCGGCCGCAGATTCACAGCCAGCATGACCTCCGCCTAAAAAAAATTGTTTTTTTTTCGACAAAAATGAAAAATTACCGATTACAATGACGTCTACATCTGTTCGGAAATGTCTTCTGAAGATTTTACTGAGCATTTTGAGCTAAAACTTTCCAATCTGAGATTTTTCACATTTTACTTCGATATTTTCAAGATTCTTGACTTTTCTCAGATTTTCAACTGATTTTTTATCGGAAGCAATAAATTTATTAATTATCAACACATTTCAAGATGAAATCAATAATTTAAAACACAAACAACAAACAAATCCCGTGAAAAAACCACGAAATTCAGAGAAAATTACAAAAAAAGTTATGGGTTAATAAAAGAGACTAAAATGTATCGGGTGCCTTTGGTGGTGGCGAGACCTTCGTGCATATGGGTCAGGCGGCCCGGGAACATCATTGCAAAGCCTGAAATACATGAAAGTTGCAGAAAAATTGCAAAAATTTGGAGAAAAATGTTGTATATCAAAAATTAGGAAATAAATGCTCTTTTCCGAGAGGACTACACGGCCTAACTTTCCCCGTGGTCTAGCTTTCTCCACCTCGGCCACGAAAAACTCACCGACTTCATCAGCCTTTACAGTACAATTGTACCGCACATAACGAACTCCACCGCCTTCGTAATCACGCCCCTTTTTGTTTAGAGCAATATCAATCGAAAATGTGCTTGCATCATGATGGGGACGCAGAGATGGCTGCTCCTCGGGCTTGTATCGAACCATGAACATCATGTTGGATTCGACGGGCTGGAATGGGGATGGGGGATGAAATACAAAAGAAGACTTTCACAAACCTGATGATAATACCCAATAAACGTCTTTTCTTGTACAGGCCTCACATAAGTGTCCAAAAAGTACAACCATTGTCTCTCATAACCAACTTGGTTCATATGAATGTCTCTAGTGGGCACATTTTCATATCCTCCTGCTAGTCTATTGTCCTGAATTTTCATATTTCAAGGTTCTCCCTACTGTAGGACTACTGTACCTTATTACCACCATCACTCCACTTTCCGTAACCCTCAAACTCCTCAATCAACTCTTCACAATATCTTTCAGAGAGCAGTGGGTAGTCATAGACATCCGGGCACGCTTGATCGACTACTGTATCTTCCTCCATTATTTTTTTGTATCCGGGGTGGAGGTAACGGGCTTCCCAGAGCTGGAAGTTCAAAATTTCATTCGAAACTGGTCGAATAATATGTATTTACACCTCACCTGCGGATTCTCAAAAATCTGCCACATTTCCGGATGCCATTTTCCCTGTGTTACCGTTTCAGAGAATTCGTCACTGACAATAAGGAATCCGAACGTTTTTTCATTGTCTATATGAAGGAAATGACCCTGAAAAATGGTTTTTTCGTGGCGAGACCCAAAATTTCAGAAAACTCACATTATCTCGGGCCCATTGGCACATTGCCATGTCTGGATCCAAGTTTTTATTGTAACTGTACGGATCTTTCATCAGTGATAACTTTTCTTTTGTGATGAAAACTGCGGAGGTGATGAAGGGGACCTAATAAGTTTTTTGGCTCAAAAAGTTTCTAATTAGTAAAAATGACACTCACATTCCAATACCCAACTCTATTGCCTTTCACAATTGCCATATAATCCTCACTTCTCGCATAATACCCATTTTGAGCAATAGCACCCCAAAAGTTGGTGAACAGCTTTCCTGGTTGGCCAATCATTGGAGCGATTATTCCACTAAACATCAATACTTCCAACGATTTCTTGTTGCTATTTTCCTATCTTACACATCATACGCCTTTGAGTACTGTAGCAAGTCTTTCAAAACCAGATGTTCAGTAAAATAGGCGTCTCCGTCCATGAAAAACGCGAATTCCACATCTTTTTGCTTGTTCCATTCACTAAAATTGTTACATTTTGTTTTCTCTCTTCTCCTTTTGCTTTTGGTGAAGAAAAAACACTTGAAATTCAACCCAGAAACGTTTTGAAACCACCTAAATTTGGCTGATGGCCGAACTTTTTGGAATGATGGCTTAGAAATTTCACCTTACAAAAGTTCGGCCACAAGCTAAAAAACCCTCGAATTTTGAGCAAAACTTACGGAAACAACTCACATTGCCTCATTTCTAGCCTCCCTCTCGCCAATTTCTGTAACCCCATTGATAACTCTCTTGGTATAATAAGATTTTCCATGAATTTCCAAGAACTTTTGGATGTTTTTGATAGAAAACGGTTGATTATTGTAGATATAAAGGGCAATGCGGTCTTTTGGGTAGTCAAAAAGCGAGATTTGACGGAGAACTTCTTCAATGAATGGGATGGGTTTGGAGATGAAAAGTGAGACGCCGAGAAGGGGTACTGTAGTTGTTGTGGTGTCTGTATCTTGTGATGCACAGTTTCGGCAACCAAGCTGAGAGTTCCACTTGTTTCCAATGTAGTTTCCAAGGTAGTTTAGGTGAGATTTGGAGGGTCCATTTCCATGAATGATCAAAGGCCGCGTGTTATAAGCGGCATTGTAGGCTTCTGGGGTTCCGTCCTCTTTGAATTGCAATTCCACATCATCAACAACACCATTAAGGTTTTGAAAGATCCTTGACATGTGATCAAGAGACATTTTCAAATCTTTTCGCATCTTTTCATCCAAATAGATCATAGTGTAGTACAACTGATCATCATCCTTATCAGCCACTTCTTTGACCTTCAGAATCTTGTAAACTTCTGGAGCATAGCCTAGGAAGAGTCCAGAATTCAAAAACCGCTTTCCAAACTCCACGATTGGATATTCTGGAGCCAACGCTCGATTCGGCCAGCAGAATGGCTCGGCTCCGAAAAGCAACCGGGTGTCTGCGAAGTTTTCAAAAAATTTCCGCAAAATCTGAGTGGGACTGGCGTTGAAAACCACGTCATAGGCGTCTACAAACATGATCATTGTGTCCTCGGAGTTTTGATATTTCTCGATCCACGAGGAGAGCAAACGGATTTTTTGACCGCCTCCCTGAACATTAAAAAAAACGTTTATACTTTGACGGGTTACTGTAGGGTTACGGTAGTAGATATCAAAAAGTTGTTAACTGATGAAATGTAGCCCCAAACACGGGCTTTATTTTGTTAATAAACAACTTTTCAAAATTGTTGATGTTCACCAAGATTTGACCCCCTGATTGGGGTTGATTAGGGGTTATGCCATTTAAAAAATTCAAAAAAAAACTTTCTTTGAAAATTTCATTTCACTAACCTGTTCCACTCGGGTATCTCCTCCATTCCATAAGTCTCCTAATCCCAGTACTTCCACATTGATATCAAAAGCCTTAGCAGACTCCAAAAGCCTCTTGAGTCCATCGGTGTTCTCAGTGGCTACAGTAACCACTACCAACTCCGGAAGGTCCGTGATAGAGGTACTGTAGGTGAGGGGTACTGTAGTTAGTAGGGAGAGTACTAGAGGAAGAATCCTCATAGTTGAAAGCCTGAAAACAAACTTTTTTAAAATAACGCGGAAGCTTTTGCCTTTGGTGGCCTAACTTTTGCATGGTGAAAAAGTTAGGCCACTGATTGAAATTTTTGAAATTTTGATTTTTCACTTCAGAAATATGACTTTCAAGTCTTCTTTTCTATTTAAAGGTTATAGTAAGAAAAGCAGAAAAAGAAGGAAAGAGGAATAGAAAGAAAAAGAAAAAGGAAACATGAGGTGACATGTCAAAATAAATCGTCGTCTCTCGCTCTCACCCTCAATTTATACTTTCTAGACGGCGCCGCTCGTCTTCTGAATCGAATTGAGGGACGGGAATGATGACCGGGATATAATTAGACGGGAAATGTACAGGATATTGGAAGGGGTATTGGTTTTAGAGAGACGGGAAGTTTTGACTTTTGAAAGTGCTAGTGTATGCATAGGAGGGTTCACGAAAGTTTTGTAAAGTTGAATGGATTATTGTTTTAGTTCAATTTTTTAGTTAACCACTTTTTACTATCGCTGTTATTACTGCGGTCAGGCAAAGTGGCATTCGGCGGGTCTTGCCACGAAATCGGGTTTTCGGTGTTTTCTCGACTTTGGATCGACTTTTTAAAAAAAATTTTTAATGAATTCGGATAGATCAGAAGATTTAGAATTAGATGATAGTCAATTTTACAAAACATGTTCAGTTTTTCATTGCAAATTATCCATTTTTATAATTTTTAACGCAAAAACTCAAAATCTGGAAAATTCAAGCTGAAAACTGAAAACTTTTTGTAAAATTGACTACCATCCGGTTTTAAATTTTCTGATCTATCTGAATTCATCAAAAATTATAAACAAGAATAGGTCCAGAGTAAAGAAAACACCGAAAAACCGATTTCGTGGCGAGACCCGCCAACTCCCAACTTTTTTGGCGTTCGTAGTAGGTTAGTCGCAGCTTTGAGGTACCTCGAAAACTTCGTAAATTTTAAATCTTCAGTGCTTTAGAAACACAGCGCAATCTAATATTTGTATTGTGGTCAAGAATAACTAACTATTCAGCTAACTACTGGCCAGTTTGCTCCGCCCTAAATCTCTACGTGGCTCTTCAAATTATGCTCAATTGCTAATGGACTACACCAGCTCGATGCGTAGTAAAAGAACGTAAGAACAGACCAGAAACGTGCACAAAGTGATGGTCTGTCTCTGCGGAGCCGAGAAGGCCCTCAAGTTTACACTTTTCCTTCGGGTCACCAACGACGGCTGTTCGACAGATGTGCTCTGCGTCTCTCCACCTCGCGTACTCTCTTGTTTGGAGAACTTTAGGTCTGTTAGAAGGGTTAGTCACTGGTTGAAGGGATGGGGAAAAAGGCAGCAATTTTTTTGTACAGTGAGAGAATGGGTCTTGAAAGGATACTGCAAAAATGAAAAAAATCGAAATTTTTTTTTTCTAAAAAATGTCAGAAACATGACATTTTTTGTTCCTCAGTTTTTCAAATCAATACACAACAATGTAAATCGAAATTCCGCTGACACTTTGCCGAAAAAACGATAAATTAATCGAAAAATCGTCAAAACTACAGTACCCCGACTTGAAAGGCGCATGCCTGAAATTGTTTGAAAGTTTGGCGGGCGCTTTTTTCCAACTTACTCTTCTCAGAAAAACAACAGAAACAACAAATCCACTGGATAATCATCTTCCTTATCAGAACTGCAGTTTATCACTGATAAATCCATAACCAGCCGGCAGCAGCCTTTTCGCTTGTTGTTTTCCATAAAATCCTGTTTTCTTTCACAATTCTCACTTGTTCAAATGATTTTTTTTGTTTAGTACAGAGTTTTCTGAGAGAAACACCTGTTTTTCTGCAGATTTACCTTGGTTTTCCAATTTTTCATCACAAAAAACCTTTATTTGAATTCCCGCCATCGACGATGGCCTAGAAAACGCATGCTACGGCCGCGGCCACCGATGATTTTTTGACGAATTTCCACTCATTTTTGCCCACTTTTCTCCATTTTTCTTCAATTCTTTTGCATTTTTCGCAATTTTTAACGTTTCAGATCACAATGGGTAGCTTCTTCTCTACCCCTGTCAACCCGACCGCTCAAATCTCCGGAATCCTGCAGGAATTGGAGCGAACAAGGGTAAATTTCCATTTTTTTTGCAGAGAAACGTTTCAACCAAAAATTTCTGCAGATAGAAAGAGAAATCGCATTGGCACAACTACAAGAACGACGTCGATTGGCTTTCAAGTTGGCTGAAGAGCGAGAAAAGTTCAATTGGATCGCTTGTGGCGGAGGACTGGTGGTGGTGCTCTCGGCGTTGTCTTCTTTCCATCATAAGTGAGTTTTTGCGCTGAAAATCAATGGAAAAACGTGAAAACACATCAAAAAACTAAAAATGTGTTTTCAAAACGATAAAAAAATCTGGAAACCACAGGAAAAGTAAAAAAATTTTAATTAAAATTCCTTCCAGAAATCTGCTCCACGTGATTCCGATCTTCCCGATGGCCTCTTTTGTCGGCTACAAAGCACATTTTTGTTATGGAGATCAAGCGTTGAAGATAAAAGGTACAGAAAACGCTAAGATTACATTGAAAATGAATTTTTTAGAATCCGCCACCCAAATTCTGGAAGATTCCGTCGATTCGCTGGTACCACTGCCACCGACTGTCGCTGATGTTCGGAATCGAGCCCGACAAATTAAAGAGGAAGAAAAGGAGAATTTTTAAAAAGTGCTAAAAATTATAATATGACTTGATAAGGATTTTCTTGAGTTTTTTTCGATTTTTTTTTTAAATTTTTCTCGAATTTTAGAACATTTGTTGTTGAGAGTTTTTGATAGGTTTCATAGATTGTCAGTTAAACTTTAGTTGATACTTTCTAAATTTTTAACGGGTAAAAATCTATTTTTTATGATAAAATTTGAGTTTTTTCTATAAATCAGGTTTTATTCCTGAAATTTTCATTTTATCTCTCTCTCGATTTTTCCCATCCGAAGATTTTCCATTCAATTTTTGAGCTTTTACAGTCAAAAATGGGTCAAATACAAGCAAAAGAGCAGGCTGACGTAGATGGATTGAGAAAGTTCTATGATGCACAGGTAATTTCATTTTATTTTGTATTATAAATAAAATATTCATTTTTCCAGTTCGAGACCCAATTGATAGCTGCCAATTTGCAATGGGCACAGCAGAGAGCCGTTGATGTGAGTTTTTTGAAAAAAAAAAAAAAAAGTTGATTTCCTTAATTTTCTGGATTTTCTCTTACTAGGGAAGTCCTTGAAGAGGCGGTTTTAGAAATATCTGAAAAAAAATACTGAAAAATCGAGCGTTTTTTCTCAATTTTTTGGCGTTGTCAAAAACTGCGAAATAGTGATTTGAAGCAAGTTATGACCTGTTTTAGTTTTGAAAAAGTCGTCTTTTTGCAATGATATGAAGATTTAACTCGCTTCAAATTAGTATTTCGCAGCTTTTGAAAACGTTAAAAATATCAGAAAAATGTGATTGATTTTTTTTGTATTTTTTCAGATTTTTCTAGAACTACCACCTCAAGGACCCTCCTAGTCAAAGTTGAGTGACGCCGTTTAGCCAGTTATTGTTTCAAAGAATGTCCTATTTTGTGGCCAAATTTCCAATTTTTAGCTGCTCCAACGCCGAGATCAACTCCAATGGGAAGTACTCGCAGCCGCCACAACCACTGCTGTTCTTCTTACCGCCGGATCGATTTATAAGCGCAAGGTGGGGTTCGAAAATTAAAAAAATTAATAAAAACAAAATTCAACAAAAAAAAATCAATTTTTTAAAACTTTTTTTTCTTTCAGGACCTAATCATCCCAATCGTCCCACTCATCATGGGATGCGGTTATCGATACGACGTGGCACACGGAGAAAATCGCCAAATGGTTCGAGAGGATGTGGAGAAGATTCTGGCGAACAACTCGGAACAGCTACAACTTTTGCCGCCGATCACGTTAAAAGATGTGGATCAGATTAGGAAGGAGTGTTTCAGAAGAGATAATAACATTGATAAGTGATTAGACAATTGTAGAAAATTAGAATGTTTTTATTTTATTTCCAAGCACTATTGAATTGACTGAAATACACATCAGTTTCCTTCCGACTCAACTCATTTTTCACAGTGCTCTTTCTCCGAACCGGCGGCTCCACTTCAACCATCCTCATCTTTTTCTTCAGCTTCTTCCACACCCAAAAGTGCTTAGAAATCGCAAATTTCCTCCAAGAATCCACCGAATAGATCATCGTCGGACAAATGACAACTGGAGCGAAACTCATTATGAATTGAATTAAAATATTGAGAATTGTGTCCAGATTTGGAAAAATTTTGAGATATAGCAAGGTGGAGACGGTGAATCCGAAACTGACAAAGACGATTCCAGCAATGAGCACATTGGATATCATTTGGAAACATCGGATGTTCTCTTTGGCTTGATAACGCGCCGCCAATGTGTAGTTTTTCGGGTTGGAAAAGTTTTCGATGGTTTTTGTGACTTTCAGGTTGTAAATACGTGTGTAGAGGACCAACTGAAAAGATAATTGGAGAAGAACATTCGTCTCGCCGTAAAACTTTCGTACTACTGCGGTCACGCGAAGTGGTACTCGGCGGGTCTCGCCACGAAATCAGTTTTTCGCTGTTTTCTCGTTTCTGCTCTAATTTTCTCAATTTTTTTTTATAAAAACGGATAGAAAATAAGATTTGGAACCTAGAAATAGCTAATTTGACCGAATTCAGTTAGATTTTCATTGCGAACTACCCGTTTTTGTAACTTTTCCGTCAAAAACACAAAACCTCAAATTTTTCTATGAAAAATGTAATATTTTGGGTCAGATTTCCTAATTCTAGGCTTCAAATCTTCTGCCCTCTCCATTTTTGTCTGAAAAAACTCAAAAAAATTGGTCCAGAAACGAGAAAACAGAAAAATACCGATTTCGTGGCGAGACCCGCCGAATTCAGGCATGTGCCTTTAAAGTTGGGGATACTGTACTCACAAATAATCCAACTGCATTCGGTAACAACGTCATCAAAACCATTCCGACAAAATGCACAAACTTGAAATAAAACGCCACCGCAACCAGGAAATTGAAAAGTTGATTGATGAAAATAATAAGTGCAGCTATCCAAATTCTTGATTTTCTCTCATAATCGTTCAAATACCAACAAGCAAAAGTGCGTTCTACTGATACAATGATGAGAATTGTGGCCATAGTGATTAGATAGTGAAGTTTGATAAATCCGCCTAGGAAAAAGAGGAAATTGGGTTGAAAGTTGGAGACGTGGATCATTTCTGACTCGTCGTCAGTCCACCATTGTTTTATTGGGAGAGACAGAAAAGTAGCAGGTAGATTGAGGTCTGGAAAGTAGTTGGGGATTAAAAAAAAATTTTGAACAAAAATTTCAAACAAAAAAAGTTTTCAAAAAAAATTTTTTTTTGAAAATTTTTTTTTTCATTTGTTTAGTTCAAATTTAGTTGTTTTAAAACCTAATAAACCTTGTAAAGTCCACCAGCCAGTCTCATAAGGCCACGTCATCGCATTCGCCACAACCACTTCAAACCACTGAACCGAAAATGTCACCACCAAAATTGTCATGTTTTTATGAAAACTTCGAATCGAAACAGTGATATAAATGCATTTTATCACGTAAAAAGCGCAAATAAAGTGGAGAAAAATCTCGGCAATTAGGAAAAGAGACCAGGGGAAAATGAGGGTTGGGAAGTTGTGCAGGATATATATCGGATAGCAGATTGTAACATTTTTTGTGGAATTTCCAATGAAAAATAGCATTTTTCTGGGTGTCAGATATGTTTCTGATCACTTTCTGGTAAGGTGATAAGTAAGAAAGTTGGCAGAAAATTTGAAATTTCAGTTTCACCTGTTTTGACGTTGGGAAAGAAAAGAGAGATTGGAGTTTGTTACTCGGGGGTTATTTTGGTAAGTGATCATTAAAATATGATGTTATCAGTGATATCTCACTTTTTCAGCTCACTTCATAAGTACCAACCTGATACCCGGAACTTCAAAAATCCCGGAACTATCATTTCTCCCATGGTTTACAAGTCTAAAACCCATAAACCATAGGAAATTCGAACTGAATAAAAGGTCAGACCCCCTATGCTTCAAACCATTATACTCAACAATGCGTTTTCTCTCTATCATTCTTCTCCTTGCTATTGCCACTCTCGTGGTGTCGGAGCAGAAATATGGACTTGATAAGAAGGTATACAGACTCCTATTTTCACTTTTTTCCCTCAACTGTTCCAGAGAGGAATCATCATCGCTCGTCCACCTCCAGAGTTCTTCACATCATCCATGTCACCAAGAAGAAAGGTGTTGAGAGAGGAGGTACGGTTCTTTTTGTGACGAGACAAATAAGTACAGTCAAACTTTTTAGGCCCATGACCCAAGGAGCTTTGTGAGAAAGGTGTTCCAAAGAGATGCACGAATTGGAGAGCATCCAATCGCCTAATTTTGCAAGTTTCTAATGTGTATAAAAATGGAATAAATTTTTCATTATTCAAATTCAAAAAGCCTTCAAGCAGCGTTGAACTCGAGATAAACTACTACAGGGTGGCTGATAAGTCAACGTTACATTTGGTGTCATAACTTTTGAACTAGGACTCCAATCAACACATTTGATATTGGAAAATGTTTCTGAATAAGTTGTGATCATAATAATACTAAACATTCATTTGCAAAGTGTTTAGCCTTGACGACAGACCCGATTTCGCGACCTCAAAAAAGGTCTCTGCGGCGCGGCTCATTTTCCAAAAGTTTGGAGCAGTACAGTAGCAACAGAAACTATCCTAGGGATGTAATTTTTCGTCTACAACACTGTTTTAACATGAACTACAAGAAAATAATTATTTTGGGTTTGCCAGATGACTGGAACCTATCAGTTTCAGACCCACGAAAACTGCAAAAAACCAATTTTTGATCTTTTTTTGGAGTGAGCAACTTCATGCCCTTGTTTGAGCACCTAGAAATTTTTTTCAATTTTTGTGAAGTACTAAGGTTTTGTAGTAAATATATTCAAGATTTCATGTACAAAGCTTCGAAATTTTTCTCCGCCGAGATATACAAGGATTTCTGAGAACAAAGGTCGCCGCAGACACCTTTTTTTGAGGTTGCGGAAATGGGCCTGTCGTCAAGGCTAAACACTTTTCAAATGAATATTTAGTATCATTATAAATAAGAATTATTCAGAAACATTTTCCAATATCAAACGTCTTGATTGGAGTCGTCTGGGTTCAAGAGTTATGACACCAAACGTAGCGTTGTATACTTATCAGCCACTATGTATTTTATTCACTTTGTTTTCTGACTTTCAATGCAATTAGGTATTCTTATTTAGGTCACACTCGCCATTTTTCTTATTCAATTTGTACATTTCTATTTTCCCTGCGTATCAAAAGAAAATAGACCGGAAAACAAAACCTTCCTGGTTTGAATTCCTATAACTAATTTCCATATTCCGAAATTTCAATTTGTTTCCAACCTCCCTCCAGAAAAACACCTGTCCACTTGATGTGAAACGGGCATTTGCATTACCTACTTTAAAAAAATGCTGTTCCTGCTCGATAACTCCACCTATATCTGCCACCCCATCTACATAATCCATGATGAGAAATTCCAAAAGCCCCCATATTCCTTCCTGATTTTTTTGGAGGTTTTCATGAATCTCATTGCTATGTATCTAGTGATAAAATGCATTGTTATCGGTGTTTCTGTCAGAACGTTTCACAAAAACCTGACCATTTTACTAGTGGTTTTTGGGCTACAATGGTTCGAAGTGATATTTGCAAATATACTGATCAAACCTTATGAAATTGGGTTTTGGAGGCTTAACACCGATAGGACGGATGTTTCAATCAAACAATTCTACACCTTGAGCTTACAAAAAGTAGTTCAAATTTCAAATCTCGGGATTCCGCCAAACTCCTGGTTTTTTTGCGCTGGATTCATCAAATGGCACTTTGGAGTCTCAATGACCACCGTACTATTCGGTGTTGCAATTGAACGCTCTTTTGCTTGTTATTTTCTCAACGACTACGAGAAAAAATCCCGAATTTATCTATCTGTGATGATTCTTGGATTTACACAAACCTACAACTTCGTAACTGCCTATTTGGTGTTTTTCAATTTTGTTGGGTTCCCGATGGTTTTCATTTTTGTAGCGGTACCGAATGTTGTGAGTGTTTTGGTAAGTGGATAACGCAAGATGACTCAATTTTTGAATTTTTAAAACGTGCAAAAAAAATTCCAAAAAACGAAAAAACACCAAAAAACCGATTTCGTGGCGAGACCCTTTCGGCGTTTGTAGTATTTCGAAAAAGTTTTTGAGATATCAAAAAGTAATCGAAAAAAATGTAGCCCATATGTAGTTCAAACTTTATTTTGTTAGTCAATTTGATCAGAATCACTTTTGCGGCGAGTCACCAAAACCATCGAAAACTTCTCGAGTCCAAAAAATTACACTTTGGCAGCTCGTTATCAAGCCAAAGAAAACATCCGATGCTTCCAAATGATTTACAAAGTGATAATAATTGGAATAGTCAATATCACCATCACAAGTACGGTGGTGGCAATGATGGTTTTTGAGTTGGTTCCGGAGTTGGATTTTTTGCTAAATTTGCTTTTCCAAGCAATGTTTAGTAGTATGTGAGTATTCATTCATCATTTTACAATTAAATCAACTCTTCAAAACTTTTTAGAGGTCCCCTAAACATTGGCACCACTCTCATTTACTCGGTGGACTCCTGGCGGCAATTCAAATTTTTGGATCTGAAATGTTTTCAAAAAACTACCAGACAACGAATCACTGTTAGTATTGCCCCAGAAGAAAAAGATAGACGGAAAGAAACTGTTAGGTTGGAAACGGATACGTATTTCAAACAATTGCATGTTTCTTGGAAGTGAATAAACTTTTTTGGATTACTGTAGATTTTCTGAACTCCAGAACTCAAGCAGGTCCCCGACCGAAAAATGTCTACGGAAGGAAATAAAATACAAATGTTTTTCATTGAACTGATGTTTGCTCATTAACCAGGTTATCTGTTTTTTTCGCAATTTACAGCCTGCTGAAAAAATAGAGAAAAATCTTATTTGTCCGTATAGACAGGTGCCCTTCCCATAAGGAACAAACCACAGTAAACAGGTGATTTTATTTGGTTTCTCTTAGTTTTTGCTCTGATCAAAATGACATGAGCTCATAATCTAACTCATTTTCCTACTAGAAAGATGATGTTTTCAGTTCAAAACTTGAATCTGACAATTTTCTATCCTTTGTTTATGATCCATGAGTCCCCCAACCCATTTCTGATGGTTTTGGATTTCTTACTCCATGTTTTATCACTGTACTATGTTTTAAAATGCGCTTATGTTACTGCGCGGATTCGAGAGTTTCATAGAAACATGACGATATTGATTTTTGGATATTCGGTTCAATGGTTTGAAATTCTCGCAGTGAACTTTATCATCAAGCCGTTTGAGTATGGGATTTCAAAGTTGTCGTTTGAAAAATCAATAGTCAATAACTGGTGGACTAGTGAAGAAGCGCAAATGATAAACATAACCCAATCTGAATTCACTGAGAATCTTCCATTTCTCATAGCCGGATTCATCAAATGGCACTTTACCGCCTCCATGACCAACCTGATGGTGGCATTATCAATCGAACGCACTTTTGCTTGTTATTTTTTAGAGGATTATGAGAAAAAATCCAGGAATTTCCTGCTGGTCACTATTCTTCTCGGTCATCAAATTTGTAGCTTTGGGGCTGCTGTCGTGTATTTTTTCAATCTTGTTCATTATTTCGTCATGTTTTTGATGGTGGTCGGGCCGAATTTCGTTGCGGTTTCTGTGAGTTTTCTGAACGCGAACTTTTCATCAAACTTTCCAATTTTTTAGCTCTTGCTCTACAACCGTCAGTGTAACCTGAAAATAGCCAGAACCCAAGAGATGTTTTCCACTTCCTACACTTTGGCAGCTAGATTTCAAGCTAAAGAAAATATAAAATGCTTCCGAATGATCCGAAATGTAGTTGTTATGGCTTGCCTAATAGTTCTCTTTGTGTGCACTACAGAGTTTATGATATTATCAAGAAGGTTTAAATCTATTGAAAACATTCTCAATTTCATGGTGCAATGCACTGTCAATGTGTAAGTCTGTAATTAGGAAAGGAAATTGTGAATAATATCAATTTGCAGCTGTCCAATATTCATCTGTTCTACACTCATCGATTCAGTAAAGTCTTGGCGCAACTTCAGTTGTTGTTTGAGTTGTTACAAATTGAAACGGCGACTGAAGAATCGGAAGCGGAGGAATAATACTGTAGCGATGTATGATACAGATTTGTATTTTGAACAGTTGAGAGCTTCTTGGAGTTGATTTGGATGAAGTATTCATTAATGAGCGAAGACACAGTGAAAACGGCTAGTTTTAGGTTTTTTTTTGCTTTTTTTTGTTTTTCGAGGGGAATGCTGGAAACTGTCTTCATAAAAACTCTCATCTGATTTGATTAAGCTTGATTAACACATTTATCTTTTTTTTTATTTGATTGTGTTATCTATAATATCACAGAGAATTTGTACATACAATAAAAAGTATCACTGGGTAGGGAAAAACAATATGTAAAAAGTGAAAAATTGCAAAGTTATCGTTCATATAAATCTAAATAATCTACGGTTTTCCCAACACTGCCTGCTTCAACTCGGAAATCTCTCTCTCCATCCGAGACACCTGATCTCTCAACTCGTCGTTCCTTCTTGTAAGGTCGCCGAGTTCCGCTTCTGCACATTCCTTTGCTTCTCTTTGTCTCTTTCGATATCTCGCCGCTGCCAAATTGTTCTGAATCCTCTTTCTTCGAAGGATCTCTTCAGGACTTTCCTCTTCTCGGGACTCTTCGATTTGAGAGTCTTTGAGGGCGACGACGACCAGTTTTACTATGTCTTCGATTGACATTTGCTGTTTGCCGTTTTGAAGCTGAAAAATGGAATTGAAAATGGTACTTGCTTTCTCTAAATACTTACCACTAAATGCTCCTGAATCTCTCTCTTCACATCAAACGGAATAGAAGCCAGTTGTTGAGGGGTCATTTGGTCCATTGGAGAAGACGACTGTGGAGCGAAAGAGGAGTATGGTGGAGGGGCCATTGGGCACTCTGAAAACACTGATAAAGTATGCATAAATGTAAAAATAACGCAGAAATCGATAACCCATTCCTATAACCTTCTATTCTACCACATTAGTCATCCTAACGTACACAAATACCGGCCAGCGTTGACAGTGAAACATTGTGTCAACAATGATGCAATTTTACGAAAAAAAAACACTAGAAGATGATATTCTTGATTGATTATTGAATTTCTAACAGTTTAAAATGTCTTTTCCCAAATTGAAAACTCACGAGTTCCAAGAGGGACCCCATTCGGGTCAACTGGAATCGGATGCGGAGCAATCGGACTCATGACCATGTGATATTGATGATGCATCATTTCAGGTGGATTTTGAGGCATTAGCAGGTGATTCTGATCAAAGAGTTGTTGTGGGGGAAGTGGAGCAGGGACTGGCAGGGAAATGTGATGTTGGGGGTAATTGTAGGCTGGCTGTGGAGTTGTTGGGGTGGAGAAGTCCGGGGTGGCCTGCAAAGTAATTTCTGTTTGTACTTATTTTTAACGTAATTCAATAGAGCATTTTCTTCCAATCGGGCTCATAGTTTGTCAGTTTCCCGGAAACCAACCGTATTCTACTTTTCCAATCCCCCTTCCCTCAACTCCCGGCTCCCAGAGCTTCTGGGCTCATTATGACGTGGCAGAAGCTCAAAGAAGATCAAACTTTTCACTAGGGGGG
>LR538064.1:300016-323554 GCA_900883565.2 Caenorhabditis panamensis | reverse complement strand
GTCGAACCCGCGGGGACAAAACTGGAAGACTGGCGTGTTATCCACTAGGCCACATGGGCAATTGAAATGTCAGGAGCGAAGGGCGTACACAACATGGGTGTTTTGCAACGCCGCTGGGCGTTGGTGGCGCGAGAGGGTGTGTGTTGATTCTTTTTTCAATTTTTTCTGCTGACGGATTTTTCTACGACCCGTTTGAAAGCCTCAAAGTTGGGAAGAAACCAACTCACCAACGGACTCTGCTCAATGTACTCTGCTTCGGAAACAATTTCTCTGTAGATCTCGTACTCGGTTCGGTTTTTCGGTGGACCAATAAACTGTGGTGGTGGATGGAGGTGTTGGTGATCTATAGGAGGTCCAACTGGAGCAGCAATAGGAGCAACGGGAGCTGGGACCCTCTGGTTACTGGAGCAAGGCCCAGTGACCGGTGGACCAAACCTAGGAGGAGGTGGTGGGGCGACTGGTTCTGCAAAATTACAACTTTTTGACCTAGGTAAACCGAAATTTTTTACACTTTTCACTAAAAACAAAACGAATGAATTTAAATGAGAACCTAGGCGAAGACATGTTGTCTTTCTCGGGTCATAATATGACGCAATTTGTTGATACTGACTGATAATGGACGAGAGACGCAGAGGAAAGAGAGGTGGTTAGAGAAGAAGAGCGCATGATCTTCGGAAAGGTAATGATGATGGGATGGAGAGGTGGGAACACTTTACGGACAAACACGTGTGGTGAAAAACCAGCACTTAAAAAAATTTAATTTTTTCTCGAAAACTATCTAGGGAAGTTCTCAAGGAGACGGGTCTAGAACAATCTGAAAAAAAAATACTGAAAAATCGAGCACATTTTTCTCAATTTTTTTGGCGTTCTCAAAAGCTGCAAAATACTAATTTGAAGCAAGTTATGATCCATTTTAGTGCTGAAAACGTCGTTTTTTGCCCTCAAAATCGCCGGAAATGAAAATTTTTCAAAAACTTTCATGTCAAATTATCAAAAATCATGAATTTGCAAAACTATGTTCAATGTTTCAAGTGCAAAATAGACTTGATACATAGATGATCGGGAACATGCCAAGGTTAGGTCGTGAAAAATTGGAGATAAAATCTAAACATGATCTAATTTTTTAGAAACACGACAAATTGCAGATTTTCCAAAGAATACGTGCCAAAGAACACTTTTTCTGCTAAATTTCCGAGTTTTCCGTCAATTGTGAAACTGGACTATCACTGATAAAGAGAAATGAATGACGGACAGGTTAGGAGCAAAGTTACAGAGGAAAATGATGACAGGAACAGGAAAATGAATGGGAGAGGAATGACGTCACTGTTTGTTTACCTGTTTTACTAGAAGATCGTTTTCGGAATCCGATAAGGGATCCGAAGAATCCACGACGCATAAAGTCGTCGGCATCGTAGGACGGTTGCATGGTTCAGATGGAGGTAATTACTGAAAAATGAAATGGGAGAATGAAGAAAAATTGAAAAAAGAGTCGAAGCACAGTCAAAAATTTGAAAACTAGTCAAAAAGAAGCTGACTGACCAGTCATAAAATGAGGTGATTCAACTAAACTCCCATTTGTCAACCAATTTCGGAGAAAAGAGGCATTGAGCAAAAAAAAAGGAAATTCTTCATTTTTAGAGAAAGTGTTAGAATGAGAGAAACAGAGAGTAGGTACCCTACACCCAACTGATTAAGGCAAAATAGCATTGGAGATGAGGAGAGGGTGAGTGTGCTCCACTGATAACACGCCATCACTCTTTCTGTCGTGTTTTGGAGCAAGTAGACTAGTTTGGGGTGGGGATGTACTGTAGAGTAAATAGAACGGGCAGCTTGTTTTTTGACCTACATTTGAATGGATGGGGACATTTGGAGCATGTTTTGGAAATGTGGGCTCAAAGTTCTTACACGAGATCGAAAATGACAAATTGTTTTAGTTCCAGACTTAGACTCAAGTCTAAAGTTCAAAATGATGAACTTATGGTCTTGGAAGAACAAACATGGGTTTAGACAAACGCTATTGAGTCTGCAAACACCATCACGGCAAATTGAAAAGGTACAGTAACCCTAGAAGGTGGTCTAGAATGTTTTGATAAAGTTGAGACATCAGAAATATCACGAAAACGTGCAGATCTACAGGTCACTTTCCTAGCTACAGTAACTCTATCCCTTTTCAAATGAACACTTCTTGAAAATACAGTAACCATATTCATTCTCAACGCGTACTTTGAACTACAGTAACCTTCACGGCAAATCTACAGTAACCCTACCTTTATTTCACTCTCAAAAGCACTGCCAGCTCGTCCAGTTCCTCATCATACTTCCAGGGTAATAAATAAAGGAAATAAAACCAAGTTGTGCTCCTCTCGATGCACACAAAATGGGATGGCCAAGCCAACTATCACTTTTATCAGTTTATCAGCGGCAAACTGCCGTCGAAACGGAGGAAATTCAGTGAAAGAAGCTGATAATCAGGGGATTATTTATTGACGTTGATCACGGAGGGGGAGTGTGTGACTTGACTACCAGGACTACATTAATTGATTTGTGATAAGCCGATTATGTTTTGTGATTGAGGAAAAATGGATATGGGCAACTGAGAAATCAATAAAAATAGTTCACAAGTGATAGCAATTGATAGTTTGATTTCGGCCAATCTCTTCGTGAGAAACAAGAAAATTGAGAGAAACAGACGGCGAAAATGTGTAATTCAGAAGGGTTTGCATCATGTTCATATGATTTTTCAACTGATAAACATAAACTGCTAAAAAAATTTTAAATTCTAGTGAGAAAATTGGAAACATTTTTTTAAACATATTTTAATTTCCAAGCAATTTTCTATCAGAGAGATTCATGATGATGATCAGTGATAAGTGATAGACGAAAAGAGATAAGAGATACCGGTTTAGAAGGGAAATTAAGAACATCGCGAAATGCGTCAAGGTCCGAAAACACGCCAACACGTCAATGACATAAAACACGAAAAGATCGTTGTGAACTTGCTCTAATCCGCCACAAAGTACAGTTTACTGATAAGGAAATGTACAAATTCGGAAGTTAAATCTAACTTTACTACAGTACAAAAGATATTTTTGAAATTGACCGAAAATTGAAAAAAGTTTGTTCTAAACAAATTGTTTTTTTTCGAAAATTTATATTTTCAAAAATGTTTGTATTATACATAGTGACTACGTGATTTCTGCAAATTTTTCTCATTGTAATAGACATTGTTAATCAGAAACTCAATGCTCTTATCACCGTTTCCTGCACTATACTCAAAGTACGACTAGAAAAATGACAGTTGATGTTTTGATTTTGATTTATTGTTTACAAAATAATGAAAACATTTGAGATAAATGCAAAATAAGAATAATTAAATAGCGAAACTAAATGGTTAGATTTCAGCTATAAACTTTTTAGAATTTTGTTCTCAAATCAAAAGCAATATCACATTTTTGGTTATTTGGCTTTGGTTATAATATTTATCAATTTATTTAGTGGATTTTGTAGATTTTGCAGACTTTGGAGCACTTCCAGTTGACCTAAAATCAACAAAAAATTTGGAAAAATTGGAAAAAAAATCATGTTTTTACTCACGAAACAGCAGAGGAGCTTCTTCTCGACGCTGGTGTCTCTACTCCATCTTCTTCTTCTTCCTCCGATCCTTGTTCCTCTTCCGATCCCTCCTCTTCCTCTTCAGATGCTTCTTCCTCATCTTCTACTGATTCTTCTTGTTCCTCCTCCTCATCCTCTTCTTCTTCCTCTTCTTCAGAGCTTTCTGGGGTTGGTTGTCTACAAAAATCATGTCTACATCTATTAGAATAAGTAGAGAAAGGTGCAAAAAAGATTTTTCCTCACTAAGGAAATCCGCTTTTTTCCAAGTCAATTTGCACTTTTTTATAATATCAATAGAAAGATTTCAACATGCTGATTACGATTCAGTATTGTCGATTCGCCAGATATTTCAGTGGTGGCCGCGGACTAGGAGTGTCGGATTCTAGGCCACGAAAACAAAAGTTTCAGTCGTTCACCGTTTTCGCCTTCATTTTGCTCATTTTTGACTATTTTTATCAAAATTTTTTGTAGAAACGTTTGAAAAGACAATTCTTCAAAATGTATTCACACAAAGATTAGAGAAAAATGGCGAAAATGAGCAAAAAACAGGCGAAAATAGTAAACTACCGAATTTCTGGTTTTCGGTGGCCTAGAATCCGATACTCCTAGTCCGCGGCCACGGCTGAACCCTCTGGCGGTTTGACAATAGCACTTTTGGGCCCGCAAAATCTCGAAAAAACCCAAAATCGGCAGTTTGAAGCAAACGATTTTGGGACTTTTCCGCTCTATTAGACTCCGCTCTATTAGCAAAAGTGAAATTGTGATCAGCGTGTCAAATTGTCTATCCACATCATAAGAAATGCAGAGAAACTAGACAATAAACGTACTTCCCTAGTCAAATCTCGTTTGCCTATGCTAAAACGTACTGTGAAATACTTTTAGCCTCCAAAACCTTCGCTGACCTTTCTGCAGCCGGTGTCGACGCCGTCCTCCCCACCGATTTTGTTGACTTGATACTGTTGGATCTTGATATTGGAGCATTAGTGGTTGGAGGAGTCGGAGTCCGGTGAATCGTCGCCATATCCACTTTTTTCTCCTCTTCTGGGAACTCCAAAATCTCGGCGGCCGACGACGAAACATTGGGTGGTGGGATGACAGATGAGGCTGTGGAGATGTCAGAGACAGCTGTTGGGATGGGTTTTGGAGTTGCTGGCTTGGTCTTCTTGCCCGCTGCAACTCCGAGAGCAGCAGCTCCAACTACTGCTACACCTGCACCCATCGCTGCTCCCAGAACCTTCTTGTTCACACCTCGTTTTGGTGTCGGTGGTTTTTTATTAGTTGGGATAGGTTTTGGCTTTTCAACCTTCTTCGGACCAACTTTCGGACGAATCATATCAGGTCTCTTTGGAATCGGGGGACCCTGCCCGACCGCTCCATTCATCGTTTTAGTACCCCTAGACCCATCCCTCCTCGCCTTTCGATCCTCCGTCAAAGTCCTCACCGATCTGCTCCTTTGAACTTGAACTCCAGACCCTGCACTCATCTGCTCCACGTTTTGCTGTTGTTGACGGCGTTTCCCCGGTTCTTGGGATCGTGTTCTTGCGGTTTTGATGCGATCAGCACTCATTATAGGACTATGCTTTCGACTCGGTGGCTTCCAGACACGTTCCGTGAATTCGCCATAACGCATTGGAATGAATTGGGCAGACGCGGCGACGTAGATCTGAAGCGAGCGAGTTTTGAGTGAATCTAGAAGCTTTGGGTCAAGAATATTTGCTGTTTTTATGCAAAAAATACAAATTTCCCCGAAAATGGTTTAGATTCTATTCAGGATTGAGAAAACGCGTTATGTATTTGAAATTTCTGGGGAACGCCGCAAACCACTCTAAATTGGTCCTCAAACTCCCGATTTTGGGAATTTTTGAGTTGAAAAAAGTTAAATAAGTTTGCTTCCTCACCTTTCCATCCTCCAACTCCTTAATCGAAGTCACATGTTTTCCATCCACCGAGTACAACTTCTTGGCTCCATGTGAAAGTTGAATCCGATCATTCACCTGGTTCAGCAATGGCTCCATATCTTTGATTACACGAGGGTTTATCACAAACTGAACTTCCCATGTTTTTTCAATAATTTTCTCTTGATTTACCTTGACACCTCGATGAAACCTATCCCCATTTTTATAAATGGAAATCTTCCGGATATTATAGGAAGATATTCCGGAAAGCGAGGAGACTCCGGATGAGGATAGAGGGTCCTCGACGATCTTTTTGGTTTTCTTTTTCGGAGCAGTAGGCATTGCAAAGTGTTGGCTCACTGAAAAAACCAATAGGAAAAATATAAAAAAAAGATTAAAAAAATTGAAGGTGATTGTGTACATGTGCACATGGTTGAGGGATAATTTGCACCTGCCTTTTATTTGTTTTGAGGTTTTTTTGTGATTTGGAATAAAAAGAAAAGGGATAGAATTATGAAATCATGTTTTAATGTTCTAGTGATTATGTTTTCAAAGTATTCTAAAAGTACCAAAACTCATCATAACTTCTCTGGAAAGTTCTGGAACCACCTCAATCATTTCAGGTTTTTAGTTTTTAGCTCAATTCATAATTAGAAAACAGCAAAAAGAAAGACACTTATTTTCAGTGAACCATTCAGTTATCTCGTGTCTTATCACTTATGTATCTCTTATCACAAAAAACCTCAACAACAAAACGAAATGCAGGATAATGTGTATAGGAAGGACACTTCAACAACATGCACACAAAAAGCCGTATGCTCTCTGATATGGATATCCGAGTTGTCATGGTGACATGCGGCGCGGCATCAAGAGAGACCACGAATACACGAGAGGGAGACAGAGAAACGATAGAGAAAGGGCCCCCGTGTGAAACAGCTCGAATTCAATTTGTGTGCACATGCTCGACGGGTTTATTATTAGTATGTAGGGACACTGCGGAAATGTGCTCTTTCCGACGGAGAGGTTATCAATTAGTGGATTTTGAAGTTGGAGCGCAGGTTGAGACGCATTGTGGCATCGAGGCGACGCGAACACTTGGCATCCTTGCAGCAACACGTTTTCTCCTCGGCTTTTTCGTAGGAAAAGTCCTGGAAAAAATGTTGATGTTGTCAATTGATAGAATTTGGCGCGCTGATTATGAATCTGTCTTTTCATTTGTGCCAAAAACGTTTTCTGATCAGTCAGAGTGCTTTGGTTACCATCGGACCTAGAGATGAGACCTATACCATTCAACCATGCTTCAAAACGTATGAATCCGCTAATAACTTTTGCCCTCAAAGCCATTTTCAGTACTAAAAAAATTTTCACGCAAAATTGAAAATCAGTTGAAAAAATTAGTACTGAAAATGGCTTTGAGGGCTCCTAGCTAGGTCGAATGGACTCGAGGGCAAAAGTTATTAGCGGATTCATACGTTTTGAAGCATGGTTGGATGGTATAGGTGTCATATGTAGGTCTGACATGTGAGAGTACTTTTAGGCTTTACAAGCCTCAGAAAAACCTCAAAAAGTAGGATTTTTCAGAACTTTAGCATCCGAAAACAGTCATTAGGAGGCTCATTCGGCAAAAACGGAGAATGACATTGTGATCATCGCGTCGAAATCAACCAATTCGCTCTTACTCCAATCTCTTTGATCAACACTCTCTTCAATGATCCTACGCTTCGATCAATCGATTTGCTAGTTTTGTCGTTTTTGTAGATTTTTGTTGTACAGGTTTTCTAAAAAAGTATATTGTTCGAAAACTTCAAATAAGCTCACTTTACACATTGCCTCAGCCTTGGGAACAATTGGAACGCATGAAAAATGAACATTTCGGATATGGGCGGGGTCTCCATTTGCCAATGTGGCATCCAGGGAGACTAGCTTGCTAAATTGAAATTTCAGTTACATTACAGAAAAATGGTTTTTTTCACCTGATACAATACCCATTACACGCCTGAACTTTTTCATTTATTTTCATAGTAAACGCCTTGTTGATAGCTCCACTGACTAGAATTGGCTCGTCTTCTAAAAAAACTTGCAAAAAAAAATTTCAATTTTTTTTGATCTTGAAAAACTCACTCGTAGTGCAAGTCATTGTTGCTCCATGATCTAATTTTCCATTTCCAGCAGAAAAAATAGCCAGAAATATCAGGAAATACTGATATTTTGGCATTTTGAAAGCCAACGGGAATGCGAAAAGACACTTGGATTCGTGTGTTGGGAAACCATTCATTTTCCCATGATTTGAATGGGAAATTGATTTTTAGCAATTCTAGGTGTTCTGTATATCAAAAATCAAAAAGAAAATGTGTTTTTATTTCATTTTTAAACATTCCAAGAGTCCTCTAATTGAACAAAATACAAATCAGTGTCCCTACTAACTCGCATTTCATAGTCAAACTTCAAATCTTTATCATTTTTTCGCCTTTCTCTCCGTTTCTTGGGTCCCAGGAATGGTACATTTTTGCAGAATTCCACCTTCCATTCCGGTACTGAATACATGGCAACTGGCACGACGAACAGCGGGTTTCTGTAGTCAAAAAGGGCTTTAGTAAAATTCCAAATAAAAAATTCAACTTACATAGCCACCAAGCATTCAAACGCAGTAATTATGATATAATTATACTCTTCGGGAACTAATTTTAGAAAAACCAAGACCAGGAGGGTAATGGCGACAGTGAAGATGCAGCAGATGACGGAGAAAACGAAAATGGCGAGCTGAAGATGTGGGGGAGTATGAGATTTGAAAAGTAGATATTTTGAAATTTGGACTCCCGGTGACATTTTACCCTGGAAACCTGGTTTTGGGCCGATTTCGTGAAATTTCACGAATGGCTCAGAGAGGTCCGGGGTTCGATCCCCGCGCTGGTCAAACTTCTTTTTTTCTTTTTTTTTCTTTTTTCTTTACTTTACCTTCAAAGATCTTGCATTTTCTGCTGCCTGAAATCTTGCCGCAAGGTTATAAGAAATATTGACATGCTTTATATCTAGCTGATTTCTCAATGAAGTGTTGTAGTGTAGAAGGAAGAAAAATGTCTGAAAAAAGTAGAACATTTCGCAAAAAATTAATAGAACCTACTATAACGACACAAGAAAGAATGAAAATAGAGATGAGAAGCGCGGTTTTCAAGGTGAAAACATAGAAAAATACCAAAATAGTCGATTGAATGACGAAAAACTGGGAAGTGAGAAGGATGCCGTAACCAATGTAACTTCGCGGGATCTTTTCGTAATCACTGAATTTTTTTCGATTTTTGCTAATTACTGTATTAGTTTACCTGAAGAAAAACGACGCAATGGCTCTTTCAATCACAAAATTAGCCATGCCAGAAACTGTAGAAGCCAGGTAATGCCAGATGAGTAAAGATCCGATGAAGAGGAAAAATGATTCCGAAAAATTGGTGACTTGAGGCATTTTGGTGGGGTCGGAAATTTCGAAATTGCTGTATTGTTGGTGGGAATCTGGAAAACTTTTGAATTTTTTAAAACTAGGGGAGTCCTTGAGGGAGTAGTTCCAGAAAAATCTGAAAAAATACTAAAAACTTAATCACATTTTTCTGATGTTTTTAACGTTTTCAAAATCTGCGAAATAGTGATTTGAAACAGGTTATGACCTGTTTTAGTGCTGAAAAGTCGTATTTTTGCATTAAATTCCTGATTTTTGATAATTTGACACGAACATTTTTGAAAAAATTTCAATTCTGCCAATTTTGAGGGCAGAAAATGACGTTTTCAATACTAAAATGGGTCATAACTTGCTTCAAATTAGTATTCTGCAGCTTTTGAAAACGCCAAAAAATTGAGAAAAAAATGCTCGATTTTTCAGTATTTTTTTCAGATTTTTCTAGACCAATTTTTCTAGAAAAATAAGTTTTTCGGGCTCAAATTTTTCAAAGATTTCAAAACTAACCATCAATCGATATAAGCCCACACTTGTACGGCCATACAAACACAATTCCGAGCCAACATTCGAACCAAGCTCCGAAAATGAAACTAAAGCAGATTGTCATGTTTTTGTGGAATTTTCGAATCTTCCAAGAAATCATCACTAGGAGAATAGTAAAATAGGCGGAAATTGATAACAATGAGAGGTAGATTATAGTGAAAATGAGATAGTTTATATTAGTATATGCCGGGTTGTTGATTTCGTAGACTGGCAGCCAAATGATAATGTTGTCAAGGATTATTAAATTCATAATGAGTGAAAAAAAGAGCACCTGAAATTGATTTTTTCCATGTTTTACAGAGAAGAAATAGAAGATGAAACCTTTGAGACGAAAAGCAAAAACAAAGTAGAATTCGTGTTATCAGGTAATGCTAACAAGATTAGACGCCTTGAAACTGATGTTTCATAGAAAAAACTTCTCATTTTCATTTTTAGCATGCCGATTCTTGAGAACATGTGCAAATTGCCAGTTTCTCTGTGTTTCTTGAAAGGAGTTTGTAGTGAGAATGTGACAAGGAAGTGAGAAGGGTTCACACTTTATACTTTTGAAACGGAATTTTAAAATGCTCGAAAATTGAAAATAAGAGCTGTAACTTGACTGGGGAATGTCAGAAAGTTTGCCCTAAATCTGGGTGAAATTTAAAATTTTTTTCTCACTAGGTTCTAGAAAAATCTGAAAAAAATACTAAAAATCAATCACATTTTTTTCAATTTTTTGGCGTTTTCAAAAGCTGCGAAATACTAATTTGGAGCAAGTTATGACTCATTTTAGTGCTGAAAACGTATTTTTTTCCCTCAAAATCGCCAGAAATGAAAAAATTTCAAAAAAAAATTTTCCAAAAAAAATTTTCAAAAAAAAATTTTCAAAAAGTTTCATGTCAAATTATCAAAAATCATGAATTTAATAGCAAAGGACGACTTTTTCAGCACAAAAACAGGTCATAACTTGCTTCAAATCACTATTTCGCATATTTTGAAAACGTTAAAAATATCAGAAAAATGTGATTGATTTTTTTGTATTTTTTTCAGACTTTTCTAGAACTATGTACAACCTCAAGAACTCCCCTAGTTAGTTTTCAGTGAGATTCAGAAAACCAAGAAAACTTGCATTAATTCCTCCAAAAAACGCGATATCCCAAATAAAAACCTAATCTCATAAATAAAATTGATTATGATGTCAAATGAAAAAAGTTTCCGCTTGGTGTCAACCTCGGATCTGAAAGAAAAGCAACATCATGGACAGGTGAAAATTAGAAAGTGACGGGATTTCGGGTTCTCAGAAATATTTCATTTATTGGGAAAATTTGTTAGAAAAAATGGATCAGGGATAAAAGAAAAGATGGAAAATTTAACTCCAAGAAGCATTCAACTGATCGAAATGAGTATCTGTATCCTTCTTGATCGTCGCATTCTTATCATTGTAGTTATCCATTGCAACTCTTCTCTCTCTTCTTTTCTTTAATATTTTAGAGTACAACGGGTTGCTCATTAGCTCACAGTTCCTCCACGATTCTACAGAGTTCAGAATGCAAGGACAGATGATGAGAGGACCGCTGAAAACATTTTTGTTTTTGAACTCGGCGGGTCTCGCCACGAAATCAGTTTTTTGCTGTTTTCTCGTTTCTGGTCCAATTTTCTCAAATGTTCTCTATAAAAACTCATAGAAAATAGGATTTGGAACCTAGAAATAGCCAAATTGACTAAATTTAGTAAGATTTTCATTGTGAACTACCCGTTTTCGTAACTTTTTCCAAAAAACAGACAAAAACACAAAATCTTAAATTTTTCTATGAAAAATGCATTATTTCGGGTCAAAATTACTACTTCTAGGCCTCAAATTTTCCACTCTATCCATTTTTATTTAGAAAAACTTAGAAAAATTGGTCCAAAAACAAGAAAACACTGTAAAACCGATTTCGTTGCGAGACCCGCCGAGTGCCACTTCGCCTGACCACAGTAGTAGAAAATCCTAAAAACTCACACTGCACTGAAAATCAATTGAAACAGAAAATTCAAAAAAGTATCATAATTTGGAAACAAATCCAGAAATATTACAGTGGTAAGAATACTTGTAAATACCATCAACCCCATTCCAACATTGATGACAGTTGTGATCATTTGGAAGCATCTGATGTTTTCCTTGGCTTGAAATCTAGCTGCTAAGGTGTAGTTATTGGGACTAGAAAAGTTTTCGAGGGTCCTGGTAATTCGCAGATTGTATTGACGAGAGATGAAAAGAGTCTAAAAAAAATGTTTTTTTGAAGATTCTTTTTTCAATTCTAGCAATGTTCTCTTACTTTTTTCGACAGAACACAAAAATATTAAAAAATTAGAGTTTCTAATTCAAGATTTGAAGTTCTGATGACTAACAGATATGTCTCTGACGCAAGTAACAGACAGACCACAATGACAGGTGATAGCTGTTTTGGTTATGGTAAGTCTAGACCTATATCTCAAAAACAAAAAAAGATATCGAAAAGTTGTCAATTACAAAAGTGTTTATCACAAAATAGTCTACATTTTTGTAGTTGACAACTTTTCATCATCTCTTTTCATTCCCAAGATACACCCTTTCAAACTCACCGCCACTCCCAACATATTCGGCAGGACGCTAAACGCAATAAGCCAATAAAAATAAAAATAGGAGAAGAAAAATAGAAAGGTAACTAGGAAGTTGTACACTTGACAAGTCAAAAATATTGTAATCCAAATGAAATGTCTTTTTTTCTTCTCATAATCCACCAAAAACCAACAAGCGAAACCGCGCTCAACGGCGATTCCGGGGACGACAGTTGTCATTGAGAAGATGAAATGCCAGCGGATAAAACCGCCAATTAAAAATGGAATATATCCATCGGAATCAGGGAGATAAATGGATTTTGTAGAGTCAGATGTGTAGAATTGCTTGATAACACTTCCATTCCCAACTTGCACTTTTCCAATCTCATAGGGCTTCATGAACAAGTTTGCTATCACTGCTTCAAACCACTGAACCCCGAAAATCACCACCAAGATTGTTAGGTTTTTGTGAAAAGAACGAATACTCCAAACTATATAAATGCATTTGATGACGTAATAAATGGAAAAGAAGTGTAGGAAAATTTCGAAAATTAGCAGGAAAAAATAAGGGAATTGGAGGGTTTTGGGGTCTTGGATGATGTAGACGGGGAGGAAATAGGTCGAGTTGAAAAGACGGAATATCATTACTGATTAGGAAGCTGAGCTCTCAACTAGAAAAATCTGACTAAGAATGACAAAAAAAATGACCGAAATTCAGCTGTCCTCTGCTCAAGTTATGCTCAAGTTTTCTTACCAAACCTATCATTTTCTCGACAGATGACTGAATTTTGATCAGTAAATAACACAAACAACAAAGTTTTCTTGGAAATTAACACTAATGACTATGAATTAGATGATGTAAAGAGCACTTTGGATTATGCTCGATTTGAAAGCAAAAAATGATGTTAGACAAAGTTCAGCAGGGTTCATCTTGAAAACGGAAAGAGGTGCCAGAAAGTTGCCAATTACAAAAAGTTGCAGGAATGTTCGCGATGATTCGTTAAATTCTTTTTCTAGGTGTGAAAACCAAGATCAGATACAAAAACAACAGAGCGCATTTGCCCTTATCCTGCCCTTTCATACTTTTCATCCTTATCAACACCTTATCACCCCCTAAGAATTTTCTCAAGGTGGTCTTTATTGTCTGCGAAAAGAAGATCAGATCAAGTATCTCCCTTGTCTAAAAGTGCAACCTATTTGTTTGCTGTTTGCAAACCGATCTTTGGAGTGTTGGAGTGACCGGCCTATAAAACGATGAACCAGAGAACCAGGTCTTCAAAGTTTCATTTTATACTACCCGCCATGAAGTTTCTCAAAAAGAACCTCGTGGACCTGCTATTTTTCAATCGCTACTCTCTAATCCTCTTTTATTCCTTTTGGTTCCTCGTTGGCCTCCTAGCCCTCAGAAAGTCTCAAAACGCCCTTCACGCCGTCAAATACGTCAAAGGATCCAGTCATTCTGTATCCCTAACCTCTATCGAGAACTCGAAAAAGTTCTCGAACCTCATTCATCTGCTAGATTCCCAATTCCCCAGACCCCCAGCCTTCTTCTTTCTCAACCAATTCGCTCTAAACATGACGGATAACTTTCTTTGTAACACTGAAAACCTCCCCCAAAGTCCCCATGAACGCTTCATTTTTGTAACTTTGGATAAGGTGGCGAGAGATACAATCAAAAGAAGATGGCCGGGGATTCGAGTGTTTCATTGGCCAACACCGTCGCTCTATGTGAGTCTTTTCGAAAATCCAAAACAACTTCTGTAGACATTTTTCCAGAAGCCCTTCTCCTTCGCCGAAGGTGCCTACCAAACCATCTATCTTCTTCGATCAAATCTCGCCTTGGCTCTAATCAAAAAGTAAGTACAGTAGGTTGGATCTCACTCCAAAATTGAGAGAAAACTCTGAAATCCTACCCGATGTACTACAAACACCAAAAAAGTTGGCAGTCGGTGGGTCTCGCCACGAAATAGGTTTTTTGGTGTTTTCTCGATTTTTGACCTGGATTTTTGAGTTTTTTCTAATAAAATCGGATAGAACAAAAAATTTGGAATCAAATGATAGTCAATTTGACCAGAACATTTCAATTTTTCAAAGAAAGTTTTTGAGCTTCCTGTTTTTGCAGAAAAATTACAAAAATGAATAATTTGCAATGAAAACTTGAATTATTCTGGTCATATTAACTACCATTCAGTTTCAAATGTTTTGTGCTATCCGATTTCATTAGAAAAAACTAAAAAAATCTGAGCCCAGAATCGAGAAAACACCGAAAAACCTATTTCGTGGCGACACCGACTGCCAACTTTTTTGGTGTTTGTAGTTGGGCAAAATTTGTAACATTCCCCAGTCAAGTTACGTTAAGAATTTGAATTTTTTAGAGGAAAATCATTCTGGATGATGCAACAAGATACGTTTTGGAGGAAAAACATCTTCGAGTTGAACTACGAAGACGATTTCTCATATGACGCATTGTTTGACCAACTTGGAAATGGAGAAAAGTCGCTTCGAAAGGAATGGGTCAACGGGGCGAATTGGTTCATTAGGGCGAACAATGACACTGAGTTTTTCTTCGAGAATCTATCAGCAAAACTATCTCACTGGTACACCCCGGATGTAGGGGTTATGATCCATCAATGTAACACTTGGGAAAAACCAAAATGTGCTTATATCCCTTACAAGTAAGTGATACCCGGAGCGTCGTTTTTTTGTGTAGTTTATCCTTATGCATTTTTAATTCGAAGGACAATACTTATAGCTTTATCTCATTCATCCTATTCTACTATTTTTCAGCGTAACCTACTCCTGGGAATGGATGTTTACAGAGCAGAAGAACCCTCCTTACCTGCTACAATTGGATTGTGAGACTAACGGAGGATCAAAGCTTATGCAGTTAGGAAGATATGGATTCCACTTTGTAAACCCAGAGGGGACGTGTAATCGGGAGAAAGTCTTCATTGCCAAGTCCCGAATGGAGAATGGAACCGTGCCAGTGGAACTCACAAAGACCCTTCCATCTTGGGGACGTCTACAGTTCAAATTGTATTGGTACATCACAGAATATCTTTTGTGGATTCCCATTCTCGGGGAGTATCTTCGGCCGTATCTTGCCCTTGCCGGGTTTATTCTAATGATCACTATTTGATAATGAGAATGGTTTATTGATCAATATCAATTTGACGGGTTTCCATTTGATAAAGGGATTTCTACAATTGCATTGAAACGAAAAGCTTGACAGAGAAAGGGAAGCTCCATGGAGCAGCTACTGATGCTCCAGGACCCCAGTTGGTCTAGGACTCCACAACCATTCAAATCGCCGAAATTAGTAAATTCCTGCGAAGAATCGGAGGTGTCAGTAACATCAGTTCTCAAGCCAAACCATACATGGCTGATGTTCTGATCATTGAGGAGCAACGTAGCATATTGATTCTTGGATTGACTGTCCAGATAGGCAAGATGGCTCCCGAGATGTTCACAGTGCAGCTGAGCATCATTCCAGTTCTTCTTCTCCTCAAACAACGCGTACTTTGTCCCGGCTTCACTTGTATTCCAAGTCTCTTGGAATTCATGTTGCATCTCGAGAAGTTGCTCTTTCAAGTAGTCCACCTTTCTGTGGAATTCCAAAGACATTGGATTTCCTTGATGAGTTTTTGATTCTTGAGACACCAAGTTACCTTGACTTCCAGTTGCAGTTCTTTTCTGGGAAAAAATAGGTCAAAATAATAAATTGGAAACAAAAAAAACTTTTTCTGTGTTTGTTTTATCCACCCCAAAATTGAGCAAACAATTGAAATTTTTAGTCAACCCTTTTTTATAATCAAGGATATACATAGAACCAAAAATTTTTGTGGCAAATTTTCAAATTTTTAGCTCAATTTATAATCGAAAAACAGCAAAAAGAAAGCAACTTATTTATTACTGCGGTCACGCGAAGTGGCACTCGGCGGGTCTCGCTACGAAATCGGTTGTTTGCTGTTTTCTTGTTTTTGGACCAATTTTTTTGACTTTTTTCAAATAAAAATGAATAGAGCAGAAGAATTGAAGCCTAGAAAAAGTTAATCTGACCCGAAATATAACATTTTTCATATAAAATTTCGAGGTTTCGTGTATTTGGCGGAAAAGTTACAAAAACGGGTAGTTCGCAATGAAAATCTTACTGAATTTGGTCAAACTGACTATTTCCAGGTTTCAAATTCTATTTTCTATTCATTTTTATAAAGAAAATTCAAGAAAATCGGACCAGAAACGAGAAAACTGCGAAAAACTGACAACCTAACATTTGGGAACTCACCTTTGAGAATAGCTTGGCTACTGCCTTTTTCCCAAAATTCAAAATCTTCGATGGCTTCTTCGGCCCTTCCACACCAATTCCCAGATCTTTCTTCACAAATCCAATCGCTTTAGAAGCCACTCCGGACTTGTTGAACTTTTCTTTGGCTCTTTCAAAAACAGACTTTTTTGTCGGAGGAATCGGAGCATTTGGGTCCTGTTGAGTATGCGGTTTGTCCAGTTTCTTTTCAATTTTGGTTTTCACAAAGTCATATTTGTTCTTGGCAGAGTCTATCATGCTCCTAGCCCATGATTTGTCGGGTTTCGAGTCCGAAGACTTTTTCGAGCTGAACCATGAGGTCTTTTTTGAAGAGGACGGCTTCGAATCCGACTTGGGAGCCGATTTAGGAGCAGTAGGTTTTGAATTGGGCTTTTGAGTGACTTTTCGCGTATTGACCTGGATGAAATTAACAAAACTTTTAAGTTTTGAAAAGAGTTTCATAAAATATAACTTTTTCTAGCTAACAGTCTCTGATACCTCTCTTGGATTTCGAGAAATTCTTCAAAAAGAGGTTTTAGAGCTTTGAAATGTTGACTGTATTTTTTATTGTTAAAAAACATTATAAATTACCTCATTAATAAGAAACACCACAGCAAAAAACAGGAAGAGAAGAAGAAGAGAACGCATTGCAGTAAAGTAAACTAAAATTTTTGCTCTGGGCGCCAAGACTTATAAACATTTGGGATAGACAAAAAATATAAACAAATTGAAAAAATGGAAAATATTTATCAAGATCGAAGTATGTATCGATTTCAGTTTACTGTAATTACATAACTAGAATAGCTAGCAAATAGTTGTTAACAACAAATATGTGAAACAAAACAAGGGCTACAACTTTGTAGTTGACAACTTTTTATTTAAAAACGTTTGAAGGAAGTTATGATGCTTAGAAAAGATTACAAATTCAAAAATCAAGCCAATTTTTTGCAAAAACTTTGAAAAAATGTATATCAACAACAAAAATATACGGAAAAAAGTTGTCAACTGCAAGAATATAGATTAAAACAAGGGCTATAACACTGCAATTGACAACTTTTCAATAGCTCCTGTGGTTCTTGTGATATTCTTGTTTCCATCAAATCTAACTCATATCAATGAGATGTTATGAGCCGGATGCATACTCACTCATTGAAAACCAGTTTTCTAAACTTAAAAAAAAACAGAAAAATCTAAATTTAAAAAAAAAATTTCAAATTGTTTGAAAATTCAGAAAAATCTAAACTTTTTCTCAAATTCAATTTTTAATTTTTTTCAAAATGTGTTTTCCAAATAATTGAGAGTTCAAAATTCCATCTTCTCTTCCATTTTTGCAAACCAAGTTCCACTGTCTGGCATTTTCCAGAGAAGAAGTTCCGAAGAAGCAGAGGAAAAAAGACAAGAAAAAAACAAGTTTCAAAATTTTAAAATTTTTATTCAAGTTTCAATAAAAAAAAGTTCCAATAAAGTTCAATGTTTCTTTCCAATCACGAGATCCAACTTCCTGCGAGTGTCTGGCCTATTCCAGAGAAGAGATTCCGATGAGGAGAGACAAAGACAACAAAAACAACAAGAGAGAGTTTTAACATTTTTATTCAGTTTCCAAAAAAAGCAAAAAATATCGTTTTGACCAAGTGCGTAAACACAAGGCCTGCCAAGTGCGTAAACACAAAAGCTCTCTTTTTTTTTGATTTTCCTATTTTTCTTAGTTACCCATGACCAAGTGCGTAAACACAAGGTCCTACTGCCAAGTGCATCACACAAGGCCCTAACATTTTTATTTTTATTTTTTAGTTTCTCCGTGACCAAGTGCATAAACACAAAGCCTGCCAAGTGCGTAAACACAAAAGCTCTCTTTTTCTTTTTCAATTTTCCCATTTTTTCCAAGTGAGGCGGAGGTCCAGGAAAACCTTGTCGTCTCTAAGCGCGAGTCGACTGGGCAAAAAACCTGTCTCCGTTGACCCTCACCCGGTTAGTTTCTCCGTGACCAAGTGCGTAAACACAAAAGCTCTCTTTTTTTAATGTTTCTTTTCTCCAAAAGTTAACCATTTTGCCAAGTGCATCACACAAGGCCCTAACTCTCAACCCAACCTCCCGACCCATTCAATTTTTTTAAATTTTTGCTCAACCTTTTGCCAAGTGCATCACACAAGGCCCTACATCAAAATGTTCTGTTTTTGTTAAGACTCGTTCTCCAGAAAGTCTCGATAACGTTATGCACAGGCGCCGAAATGTTTTCCAATTGGACTGATATTTTGCATAGGGGTAGTATAGGGGTCCCTAAGTTCAAAACAGGTAATTTCGAAATTTTTGCTCACGGGCTCGCGGAGCAGGGACCAAAAAGAGCCCGAAAAAAAAGTTGTCGGATCAGTCTAGAAATTGGTGGCTAGGGGTTTTTCACACTGTAGATCACGAATATGACAATAAAAAGTTTTGAAAAACTGTTTAAAAAATAGTCACAGTACAAAAAAGTGTGATTTTTTCAGTTTTTCGGATCTACTGAAAAATTTAGCGTTTGACCTGCACGAGATATTGTTAAATTCGGATTCTCCGTCCGAAAATAGATCTAATAAAGCAAAAAAATCAAAAATTAACGGGACGATATTGAGCCATTTTTAGCATTTTGTGAAAATTTGCACTGAAATCTGTATATTTTTTACTTTCCTGAAAAATTTTCAACTGTACTTTTGGAAACTAATGTCAGTTTCGGGTTCTACGTTCAAAACTACTCTAGATTAGTGCCACAAATCAAAAATGGGAACAACTATATATGCCCAAAAACCGTTTTTCGCTTTAGTAAAGTGATCATCACAAAATGGTCATTATGTGAGGAATACTACGTAGAAATTTATTCAAATTAGGTTTTTATGACACTAGAAATACGTATCTGCGTATTCATACAAAAAAGTTTCAGTCAAAAAAATTCGGTAAAAATTTTGGGGACCCTTCAACTTTTGCCTTTTGAACTCATTTTGTACAGCGTATAGGGATACGTTGGTCAAAAAACGGTAAAAAACCAAAATTTCGAAAAAAATTATTTTGTATTACTTTTGCATTAAACATTTATCCAGCATTACAGAAAACATAACAAAACTTTTTGAAAAAATCTTATCCTCTCAAAATAAACTTTCAAAAAAAACCACTCAAATTCGGTATAAAAACTTAGAAAAATCATAAATTTTGACAGAAATTTTTTTGTAATTTTCTAATAACATTAAATTAAAGGTATTAGTTTGAAGTTAATTTTACAATCATAATCAACACCCTTCAGTAAAGCTTGTACCTAGAAAGACAACTTTAGTGGAATTTCGAAGAATGCCAAAAATGGCTCGATATCGTCCCGTTAATTTTTGATTTTTTTGCTTTATTAAATGTATTTTTGGACGGAGAATCCGAATTTAACAATATCTCGTGCAGGTCAAACGCTAAATTTTTCAGTAAGTCCAAAAAACTGAAAAAATCACACTTTTTTGTACTGTGACTATTTTTTAAACTGTTTTTCAGAATTTTTCATTGTTATATTCGTGATCTACAATGTGAAAAACCCCTATGCACCAATTTCTAGACTGATCCGACAACTTTTTTTTCGGGCTCTTTTTGGTCCCTGCTCCGCGAGCCGGTGAGCAAAAATTTCGAAAATACCTGTTTTGAACTTAGGGACCCCTATACTACCCCTATGCAAAAAATCAGCCCGATCGAAAAACATTTCGGCGCCTGTGCATTGGGTCAGTGGCCATTATTGAGTAGTTACAGATAGTTTGTCTTAACCATTTGCCAAGTGCATAAACACAAGGCCCTAACTCTACCCAACCTCCCTCCCAATTTCAATTTTTCAAAAATTTTTAGGCGCGCCGCTATCGCAAGCAAGAAGACAACAATAAAACCGAGAAGAGAAGGAGCCAATTTCAGCGCCAAGAAGAGACACGAGGATGAAGGCAGTGCGGAGCGGAACGGGAACCAAGCTGACGGTGCCGGAGACGGATGAGCGGAAGCCAAGGAGCGGGAGCCATGAGGAGGAGAAGAGACAACGAAGCGGGAACCAAGATAACGGTACCGGAGGAGTGGGAGCCAAGGAGAGGCACCGAAGGGGCCAAGGCAACGAAGCGGGAGCCGAGAACAGGAGCCATGCCGACGATGCCGAAAGACGGAGGCGCGGGAGCCAAGGAGCGGGATCCAAGAGGAGGAGCCAAGACAACGGAGCGGGATCCAAGAGCACAGAGCCGATGCGGAGCCGAGCGGGAGCCGAGAGGAGCCGAGGAGAGCTTACCAAATACAATGGAGTGGGAGCCAAGAAGTTGAGCCAATGCGTCGATGGAACTGGTGCAGATGCCAAGACGATGGTGCCAAGACGATGTCGATGTAGAGCGGTGGGATCCAAGGAGCTTTCTGGAAAACAATAGTTGAATTGGGCGCCGAGAGGCTTTTTTTTGGATCCTACCTTATCCTTTTTCGAATCCATTGAGCATTGTAGAGTCCTTTGAGCCAAGATCGGGAGCCGAGGAGGAGGAGAAGGGTGTTGGAGGTGCAGAGGGAGCCGAGGAGAAGTGCCAGAAGATGGTGCCAGGAAGCGGGAGCCAATGTGTGGGTGCAGAAGAAGTCGGGTGGGTGCCAGAGGTGCGCGAAGACGGTGCCAGAGAGGAGAGAGCGGGATCCAAGAAGCGGGAGCGGGAGCCGAGGTGTGGGTGTAGAAGACGGTGCCGGAGAGGAAGTGTGGAGCGCGGGATCCAAGGAGCGGGTGCCGAGTGTCTTCTAAAAGATTTTCATTGAATTTGGCGCCCATTGGCTTCTTCGGGATCCTACCTTATCCATTGTCGATTCCGTCGAGCAGCGAAAAGTCCTTTGAGAAGTTGAGATGATGAAGGTGTCCCGTCGACGAACTGATTGAATTCCCGTTTCCCTCCCCCTTATATACAGTACCGGACAAAAAGAAATCATATTTGGGGTTTTTCAGTGCAAAAACGTCATTTTCTAAGCTATGGGTCAGGGATTCAACATGAATGCATGACTCAAACTGTTGATAATATTGTTTTTCAACCTTCTGGGAACTAGAAAAACAAAAAATAACAGCCGGGAAAGTCCTGATTTTTTTGCTACACCATTTCAAAGATACCTCCCAAATCACAGAAATCTTGTATTCCTCTTTTTTTTGTAAGTTATGGCTAAGATGTCAAACAGAGTATTGAAAACGGTTTCTCACTTGCAAATTCATAACTATGTCGAGTTTCAGCTTCATTGGTTTCCTCATTTTGAAGATACACCAAAAAATCCAAATTTCGGATTTCTTAGGTATCTTTGAAAGGGTGTAGCAAAAAAATCAGGACTTTCCCGGCTGTTATTTTTTGTTTTTCTAGTTCCCAGAAGGCTGAAAAACAATATTATCAACAGTTTGAGTCATGTATTCATGTTGAATCCCTGACCCATAGCTTAGAAAATGACGTTTTTGCACTGAAAAACCTCAAATATGATTTCTTTTTGTCCGGTACTGTACCCCCGACAAGGGGTCAGATCTTTATCTATTGGGAGTAGGGAAGGTCAGGGCTGGAAATAATGATAACGTCAGTTCCGTGAAGGGGGGGGGGGTCCCTCTTCATTTCTGGAGGAGGGGCCACGTGGAAAATGGGATCGCTGGGAAATTGATCATTCCTAGAAATGAAGAGCGAGGGAAAGCGGAATTTCTCAAGAACCACAAGACTAGCCCGGTCGGGGCCTATTCGGCCCCGCCCGAGCCAGTAAGAGTTTCAGGCCGCTGCGCGGCCTGGCTTAGGGAGCTAACGCTCCCAGGGAGCCTGCCGGTCCCATTGTTTTTAAAGGTAACCGTAAAAAATGGCTTGCAAAAAAGAATTGACGCGGAAATTCTTACGCGGAATAAATGAAAATGTACTGGGAAAAAAAGGTGTCTTTTGCGGTTTTTGGAATAACTCGGTCATCACGCCACCTTTTGAGCCCAGGTAAAAAGAAACCTGGTGCCCCGACGATTTCCTATCCAGTGGTAAAACAAAAAATCAGAACCATCAAGTATGAACAAAGTTATTAGATTGCAAAGTCATGTTACAGAATTGTGAAATTTTTGGTAACGTTGAACTCGGCCTTATTTTTTATTTTCGTACATGCCCATACCATCCATGTTTTAGGAAGCGGCGGATAACAAAAACATCAAGAGCGACCGAGTAAGCGTGATATTATTTTGTCTGCCAGATTATTTCTCACATCATTTTTGGAGCAATTCATGACACAAAGTGACAAAACAAAATTATCAGATTTTGCGGGTTTCGGGTCATGAAAACGGTGACTGCAGATGAACGGAAACTGCCCCGAACATTTCTCAAAGTTCATTGATTCATCAGAATGAAATAATCCACAAGTTCCGAGATTTGCATCACTCTCATACTCTTCTTTGGAGACCACTCTTCGAGATTTGATATTTTTGCTAGCGAACAACCAGGCTTCTGTAGAGTTGTACATGTTCAATGGTTCTGTTACAGAGCCAACATCAGCTGGGAACATTCCAGTTTCTAAGACCCACTTTCTGTAATTCCGAAACTTTTTGTGAAGAGGCTTGGCACTAGCGCCGAAAGTTTCTCTGATTTGGCTGATTTTTGGCACAAACATGTACCCAGATAAGGTCTTTCAAAAAATGTTACCAAAAAGTTTGTACCATGTCCCTACCAGATTTGGGATCAACGAAACAACTTTTTGGGTCAAAAAATCCAAAAAATTCAAAGTTTGAGATTTTGTTCTGAAACTTTGTACATATGTTTTAGGGTACAAAAAGTGTGTTTGAAAATATTTTGAGCTCATGAAACCATCTGAAAGTATGATTTTTGACATCACTTTTTTGGTTTTGTCCTCCTATCTCGGAAAAAAAGTACTACCACACATGGATTTTAATTTTGCATACGATTTGTCATGTCTTTGTGCATATTTTGATAGTAAAACCAACTCCCAACTTTAGGTCCATCTGGAGATATATAGCTTCAAAGATGACCCACTTTTCAAAAAAAGCATCGCATCAAAAAATAAAAATCTTCATTTTTGGTTAAATCTTATTTTTCAAACTGGAAATGGGTAGGACATTTCCTCTTGATCATTTTTCTGTTTAGCACTTGTTGATAGCTTTACTGGTTCATGAGTTATAGCCGTTTTTCCGAGACCTATCCAAAGTTTCCGCGCGGCGGCCGGTCAGT
>LR538064.1:287474-299933 GCA_900883565.2 Caenorhabditis panamensis | reverse complement strand
CAACTACAAAGTTGTAGTTCTAGAAACAAGCTATCGATTGATTATAATTGTTGTGTGATTTTGTTTTATTACAACGAGTAACACGTTTATAAACTTGTCAAAGTTCTGTCGTTTGTTTACATCTGTTTTTTGGCTAAAATCATTGCAAATTAACATCAATCGATAGCTTGTTTTTAGGACTACAACTTTGTAGTTAACCGTTTGTAAAAATATTGTCTGGCCGCCGAGTTATGATCAATCTTGTACACCCCACTTTTGGGCGCCACCTTGCCCCCGCCGCCCACCGACTGACCGGCCGCCCCGCGGAAACTTTGGATAGGTCTCGGAAAAACGGCTATAACTCATGAACCAGTAGAGCTATCAACAAGTGCTAAACAGAAAAATGATCAGGAGGAAATGCCCTACCCATTTCCAGTTTGAAAAATAAGATTTAACTAAAAATGAAGATTTTTATTTTTTGATGCGATGCTTTTTTTGAAAAGTGGGTCATCTTTGAAGCTATATATCTCCAGATGGACCTAAAGTTGGGAGTTGGTTTTACTATCAAAATATGCACAAAGACATGACAAATCGTATGCAAAAATAAAATCCATGTGTGGTAGTACTTTTTTTTTGAGATAGGAGGACAAAACCAAAACAGTGATGTCAAAAGTCACACTTCCAGATGGTTTCATGAGCTCAAAATATTCTCAAACACACTTTTTGTACCCTAAAACATATGTACAAAGTTTCAGAACAAAATCTCAAACTTTGAATTTTTTAGATTTTTTGACCCAAAAAGTTGTTTCGTTGATCCCAAATCTGGTAGGGACATGGTACAAACTTTTTGGTTACATTTTTTGAAAGACCTCATCCGGGTACATGTTTGTGCCAAAAATCAGCCAGATCGGAAAAACTTTCGGCGCTAGTGCCAAGGGAAGTTCGGGTTTTAGAGAAAGTGGGTCCTAAAACCGATCCGTGGAGTTTGCAATGGAGCTGGAAAACTGAATGAAATACAAGCGTGACTAACAACAGTAGAAAGTAGTACATGTTGTCTAGTTTTGAGAAAATTCTCTTTTGAAGGGTTTCTTTTATAGGGAACATCTGATAAACAATGTTCAAAATGTTTGTATTGATAAAAAAATGTTGATAAACTGACCAGTCAAACTTATAAACATGTTTTCAGAAAAAAAATTGTTTACATATGTAATATATCAAAAAATCAATTCTGCGACGAAACAATTTGACAAACAAATGGACGCAATTGAATGCAAGATCTGATAGACCAAACACCCTTAGAATCCATAACAGCACAACCATCGATCGGAGACTCCGAGTCAAAGTTAGTGAAAGTGGAGGATTGGGTTGTGGTTTTGGTCTTCATTCCAATCCACGCGAAATCGGCCGTTTCACTGCCATTTATCAGGTCTGAAATAGTGATAAAACAATTTTTTTTGCTTTTTCTCGATTGAGTTGAAAATCTGAAATTCAGGGACCAAATAGGATATTCTTTCAAACTTTCAGTTTTGACCAAGTTAATTGTAAAATTTATTATTCGAAACGTAGATAACTTGCATTTTTTGGTTCTAAATCTTTAATTCTAAAAAAGGGGTTGATGTAATAAAATTCACGAACTACCAATACATCAAAAACAGTTTGTTTCCAATTTTAGAACACCTCTTTGATTTTTGAAACGGATGTTTAACTTGGTCAAAAAATGGCGGGTCTCGCCACGAAATCGGTTTTACGTTGTTTTCTCAATTCTGGACCAATTTTCTTGAACTTTAAAAAAAAAATCAGATAGAACAGGAAATTTGTGACCGATTGATAGTCAATTTCACAAGAATTCATCAGTTTTTCATTGAAAATTATCCATTTCTGTATATTTCAGTTCAAAAACACAAAATTCTGAAATTCAAGCTGAAAACTGATGGATTCTTGTGAAATTGACTATCAATCGGTCACAAATTTTTTGTTCTATCCGATTTTATCAAGAAAAAAGTTCAAGAAAATTCGTCCAGAATCGAGAAAACTACGTAAAACCGATTTCGTTTTTTACTTCTCTTCAAAAACTCACTTTTAACAAAGCTATTCTTAATCTCATTATCAATAATAGCCAAATGAGCTCCGAATCCTTGACAATGCTTTTCCGCAGAATCCCAATTCATTCTCTCCTCAAACAGACGATACTTCGATCCACTCTCCGTCACATTCCACTCTTTCAAAAGTATTCCTTGCAGTCCTTCTACCAACTTTTCCAACTTCTCCACCTTCTCCTTCAAAACCTGCAGGTCCGTTTGAGTGCGGCCCTCAAAGTTTTGAAGCTGTGTGGGAAACTCTTCATCGGTTGAGAAGAAGCTTGACATGCCGCGGAAGTTCTGAACGTTTTCCTGGTTATTGTAAGGATATCCTAATTTTTAGACCTGTTTGATCTTTTCCAAAACTTTGGGTCCCAATTTTTCTACAGCTTTTTTTCCGTATTTCACTACTAGGTTAGGTTTGGCGGGGTCTGTGGACCCAATGTTCAGGAGGGTTTTTAGCTTGTCGAAAGCGCGACCGAAGAATCCACGAGGCACCGGTTCAGGAGGAATTGGGTCTAGGGTTACTGTAGGTACTGTAGAGGTCCCTAGACCTATGTTCTCTTTGGCTCTATCTAAAAGGGACTTTTTCGGAGTGGTTGTTGTAGAATCAAATGCAGGGTCAGTTGTACTTATCATACTGTCATGGATTACTGTAGGTACTGTAGAGGCCCCTAGACCCATGTCATTTTTAGCGGGACTTTGTGTAACTAGGTCAGAGGATACTGTAGCTCCTGAATGAAACCCTAACTTTTTCTTCATCCTATCTAACCAACCCTCATCAGGAGTCTCATCATGATGCATTTTGGAAATCCCAACTCCCACGCCTGCCCCAACTGCTACACTACCACCTACGCCTAATTTTCTCTTCATTTTATCTAAAAATCCACTATCAGAAAATTCGTGGGGATGAGTCACTTGAATTGGTTTAGGGGTTGTACTAGACCACCCAAACCTTTCTCTAACTCTATCTCTAAACCTAGGCTTGCTAGTACTAAACGCTCTCTGAGTGGTCCTCTTCCATCCAACCCACTCCTGAACCCTTGACACCTTCGACCGGATCCATGACGGGCGGCGGGTTGTTGTGGCCGACGCGGTGTCCTATATAGACAATTTTGACTTGTTTCTTTGAAGTTTCTAACTAATTTTAGTCTAAAAACACTTACAAATTGCGTCTGAACCACTGCAACCAATAATAGAAGAGAAAAAAGCGAGCGCATTTTGGTAGAGTTTTTTTGCGAATAAAAATGAAGGTTAGACAGGGGAAAAGGCCAGAATGAAGGCAAACAGACCAGTTAATTGATATCAAATCATGTTTCTCTGGGTACCTCCAAGATTTCAACGATCTCTGACTTGTTTTCTTTGGGTCGTGGTCATTTGACGAACTGATTTCACGAGAAACAGGGATGACTGGGAGATAAGGGAAATGACGAATTTTCAGAAAGAGATGAGGATTTCTGGAAGTGCTCAAGCATAGATAGGCCTCATAAAGTTCAGAAAAATTCAAGAAAAAAAAGGTTTCTCTAATAAGGTACTACTGCGGTCACGGGAAACACTCGGCGGGTCTCGCCACGAAATCGGGTTTTTGCTGGTTTCTTGTTTCTGGTTCTATTTTTTCAAATTTTCTCTATGAAAACGGATAGAAAATAGGATTTGAAACCTAGAAATAGCCAACTTGACCAAATTCAGTTAGATTTTCATTGCGAACTACCCGTTTTTGTAACTTTTCCGAAAAAACAGACGAAAACACGAAATCCTTAATTTTTCTATGAAAAATGCTATATTTCGAGGCAGATCAATTATATCTAGGCTTTGAATTTTCTTTTCTATCCATTTTTATCCTGAAAAACTCAAAAAAGTTGGTCCAAAAACGAGAAAACAGCAACAAACCGATTTCGTGGCGAGACCCGTCGAGTGCCACTTCGCGTGACCGCAGTAATAGGACAGGTGCTAAGAAGTTTTCATCGTCTCTAGTTCAATACAAGTGATTTTAGAGTCAGCGCCAGTGGATCCGTTTCCATTTGGACTTGACGATCGCCCAGATCCGTTTTCTAGCAATGCTGGTTTAAATTTTTCAAAGCTAGCTAATTCAGATGCATCCTGAGCATGGCAGTGGCTGTCGAGGAACTCTGGTTTTCCTAAATTGTCCTATTCCATAGATCATCAAATTGAATCTAGTCTAGCTTCCCTCCGTACCCTTCACGTTTCATACCTAATTTTCCTGTCCCCAAACAGCTATAAATCTCTTCGAACAGGATGAAGTGATCTTAGACAACACGGGAGAGCGATATCGAAAGTTCATCCCCCCTTTTCTATCAGGTCTACGGCCCGAGAAAAGGATTAGAGGCAGTGAGGTGTGCACTCAATTAGCGATCAAAATGTTATCACCCGATCTCTTGCCTCTCTTTCTTCCACACTCCCTGATTGCATTGTGGGCGTGGCGAGTGTTCCGGAGACAATGTCCATTAGGAAGTTTCAACAATTAATCGCGTATGTCTCGGAATTCTTTGCTTTAAGCCTATTTTCCCGCGCCTAATTAACGTTCACCTTTTTGGTCACACCTATCAATATAAAAGAGGGGGTGAGTGGGAGGACGCGAGTCTGGATTCTGAATTCTGGGACACCGATGGGGTGCAGAAGCACTTGGCTGATAGTGCTTTTGGCACTTTTTACAGGTCAGTTACTTTTTGAAACGGGTTACTGTAGTCTAGGTTTCATTAGTTAAGACACCTCCATTTGAAAGGGCACAACTCGGCTCAAAATGATTCGATTGAGCTCGTTTTTAGGTAGATACAACGATATTTGTGACAAGGTCAAAAAATCAGAAAATCATTTTTGTAGTCTGATTTTTCATAAGGTTGTCGAACTAGTGTCAAAATGTGTTTGAGGCTGGCTTCAAAAACAATTTTTTTTTTGGATTTTTCATGGTTTCTTGAGTGAAATGGATCTGAAACCTATACAGTCTACAGTAATCATCAAGGTTACTGTAGTTCTAAAGCTACAGTAACCCAGCTTCTGCCCAAAATAACCAGAAATCACACGCTTATCAAATAAGATCAAACGATTCCCGATTCCCCCCGTCATTTCCATTTTCTAAGAGATCGTAAATTTTTTACGGCGTCCACTTGATCTATCTTTGTGTGTTTACCCCGAACAAGCTAGATCTGTTTATCAATTCCATTAGCCTCAAAATGCGTATCTTCCAAAAGTTGCTATTACAGTGATCCAATGTGACCTGCAAATCGAAAAAGAGATCAAAGTAGCATTGGACACAAAAGACGTGGCAAACTCCCCGTACTACAAGGACAAAGTGTTGTCACTGCCGATCTCGAATGCAGCCGGAAAAGAGTTGATGCAGCACTGGACGGATCAGGCGTTTTCTGGACTCATCTCGGCGATTGCTACGAGAAGGTAGGGAAGGTGGAATGATAGAAACTGGATAACAAAGTTTCAGACTAAAACTGGTTGAAGGATACGACAAAGAAAAGCATGAAAAGTGTGCATCAGAGGCGCATGACGTGAAGAGCCATGCAAAGTGTCTGGTGGATTTGGAGAAGGACGGAGAGAAGTACAGGTGGCTGAAGAGGAAGAAGTATTTCCAGCAGAGTAAGGGTCCCGGCGGAATTAGACCTATTGTTGGTATTTCAGAGACTAGAACTTCAAAAGAACGAGTTCGAAAGCCGTCGAAGTTGTCTTCTGGCTCAAAATCGGCTGAAATTCTGAAATCCTATAGAAAATCTAAAAGTGCCGAGAAGCTTCGGAAACTGAAGAGCTTGGAAAGCTATGAAGCTTCAAAGAGCGCCGAAAAGCTGAAGAAGAAGAGAAGAAGGATTCTGAAAGTCTCTCCATCTTCAGAACACTTTGATGATTCCGAAAACTGGATAGGATCTTTCAAAACCAAAAGAGCCAAGCGGGAAATCCATGTGAAAACCGCTGATAGCTATAGGATCAAGTCAAATGATGACAAAACCCCATTTTCTCTGATCACCAGATCCCTTTCTAATACTGTGAAGATGTTTAAGAATAAGGAGAAGATTTCCAAGTGGCAGGATGTGATCCAGAACATTCGGGATGAAAGTGTTCTGATGAAGAAGAGAAAACAGGTGGAGAAGATGCAGAAGCAGAGGATGGGGGTGTTCCAGGGAGCTGCGAGGATTCGGGCGAAGGATACGATGATGAAGAGTGCAGAGTTGAAGCAGAGGAAAAGGAAGAAGATGGATCCGACTATGAGGAACTTTGCCAGCTACGAGAAGTACATAGAAGACGAGGAACTGAAGGAGATGTTCCAGAAGAAGAGGGATAACATGACAGATGAGGAGAAGATGATGTTGATGCCGATGGATCTGATTAGACAGGCCACCAAGTTGGGATTGAGTCTATCGGGACATAACACAACCGATTTCGACGGGAAGACTCTGAAACTGATCAGTCCCCGATTCATGAGTTTATTGCCGGAGGATCAGGAGGCAAAGAAGCAGGAAGTGGACATCATGTCGCCGTCCCTTTTCTCTTTGCATGATGACGGGCAAGATATCGAGGGGAAGACGTCGTTGAAGGCACTTCTCGGGAATTCCATGACTTCGGAGGACACACAGAACCTGCTGGATCTTCTCGTGGAAGCTACTGGAGTATCGGAGGCAGTGGAGGATGCAGGGAGGAAGATGGTGGATGCTCAGAGGAAGAAGGACGATGCAATGGGCAGAGGACCCGATGGACAACCACTGTACTTTACGAAGAAGAATGTGACGGAACGGTTTCCGGAGGAGGCGAAGAAGATTGAAGTGTTCGAGGAACTGGATAGGCTGTACTCGGAGGAACAGTTGAAAGATATGAATACAACGGGGTATACTGTATTGACACCGAAGCAAATGGACCTGGTGTACGGGTACGGGTCTCCGTTCAAGAATCCAAAGTTATTGAAGGTCTACGGGAATATGACGGAGGGTGAGATTCATAGAATGATTCACCGAACGATTAAGGATGTGGCAGAGGAGAAAGTGAAGTTTGAGGTGAGTAAAGTAGCAGGATTATTTTTGAAGGTATTGCAACAAAACCTAAATCTTCATTTCAGGTCCGTAAAAAGGACATCGTCCTCTCCCCAATCGTCAACACCGCAATCATCAATGACCCAGCAACTGCTTCCCAAGCCCTGATCCTCTCCCCTGCTGTAATGGTCCCTTTGATCCAGTCTCCTGCAATCTTCGGCACTGTAGTGCTCTCTCCCTGGCTCTTCGTCCCTGTCATTCTCTCCCCTCGTATTCTTTCTCCTGTGATTCTCGACCCTTTCATGTTCGTCCCTATCATTCTATCACCCTTGGCATTGGTCCCCGTGGTCCTGTCTCCCGGGATCTTCAACCCATTCGTGCTTTCCCCTCTGCTCCTATCACCCTTCATCCTCTCCCCTCAAGTTATGACCCCTCTAATCCTTTCCCCATTCGCCTTGACTCCTCTCATCCTGAACCCCCTAGCCCTGTCCCCTCTAGTACTATCACCATTCGTGTTATCCCCCCAAGTACTTTCTCCTCAATTTGTCACCGGAATCATCTTATCCCCATACGCCTTATCACCAGCTATTGAGAGTAATGGAAAGTTGGTTACAGTGTTTGCATCGCCTAGTTGGTTGAGTTAATTGTCTTCCTTTTGTTTGAAGTTTTTTGTGATATGGGTAGATTGATATTGCTATTGATAATAAATGATAATAACGTTGAGAAAAACTTGCAATTCTCCTGTCACCACATGTTAATGGGATTTTTCCCGCGTGATTTATGAGTTGTCTAGAGCAGTCTAGGACTTGTCTATGTCTAGGAAATGGAAGATCAAAATTTCTAGTCCCTTTTACAAGACCAATCACCTTTTCATTTAGCCTGAAAGTTCAATTCAATTCGAGTGAAAGTTTCCAATCCATTAGTCCCCCTTTCTCTACGTCTCCCTTATCACTGTTATCACTAGATCTGTGTTAAGCTCATTAATGTTGCATTCTCCAATAGTTCATCATCATTTCTTGGAAACTTTTCAGGAACGGATACAGAATACAAACTACGAGGGGTCTCGGGAGGTATAAAAGGGGAAAGAGGGGTCAAAGTGGTCAAATTTTCACCGAACACATTATGCGAAGGATTACTGTTTTTTGGATAATCCTATCAGGTACGTTTTTTTCTAATCTTGTGGTCTCTTCTATTCCAGAATTTTTCAGCAACCTATTCCTTGAAAATCGAAAAAGAAATCCAAGTAGCATTGGACACAAAAGACGTGGCAAACTCTCCGTACTACAAGGACAAAGTGTTGTCACTGCCGATTTCGAATGCAGCCGGAAAAGAGTTGATGCAGCACTGGACGGATCAGGCGTTTTCTGGACTCATCTCGGCGATTGCTACGAGAAGGTAGGGAAGGTGGAATGATAGAAACTGGATAACAAAGTTTCAGACTAAAACTGGTTGAAGGATACGACAAAGAAAAGCATGAAAAGTGTACATCAGAGGCGCATGACGTGAAGAGCCATGCAAAGTGTCTGGTGGATTTGGAGAAGGACGGAGAGAAGTACAGGTGGCTGAAGAGGAAGAAGTATTTCCAGCAGAGTAAGGGTCCCGGGAGGTTTAGAGACTTTATTGTTGGTATTTCAGAGAAGAGGAAGTCCAAATTCAGAAAGCTTCGAAGTATGGAGAGCTATGAAACTTCAAAGATCGTCTCCTGGATTGGATCCTTCAAAACAAGACGAGTCAAGAGAGAAATCAGAGTGAAGACTGCTGATAGTTATTGGATAAAGTCTAAGGATGATAGGTCTCCATTCTCTATTGTCACAAAGTCTCTTTCGGATACTGTGAAAATTTTCAAGAACAAAAAGAAAACATCTAAATGGCAAGATGTGGTCGGCAAGATTCGAGAAGAAGGAGTAAGGATGAAGAAAAGGAAGCAGGTGGAGAAGATGGAAAAGGAGAGGATCAAGGTGTTCCGAAGGACTTTAAGGATCAGAGCAAAGGTTCCTGAAAGGAAGAGAACGACCTTGGATAGCATGGAAAAGTACATAGAAGACGAGGAACTGAAGGAGATGTTCCAGAAGAAGAGGGATAACATGACAGATGAGGAGAAGATGATGTTGATGCCGATGGATCTGATTAGACAGGCCACCAAGTTGGGATTGAGTCTATCGGGACATAACACAACCGATTTCGACGGGAAGACTCTGAAACTGATCAGTCCCCGATTCATGAGTTTATTGCCGGAGGATCAGGAGGCAAAGAAGCAGGAAGTGGACATCATGTCGCCGTCCCTTTTCTCTTTGCATGATGACGGGCAAGATATCGAGGGGAAGACGTCGTTGAAGGCACTTCTCGGGAATTCCATGACTTCGGAGGACACACAGAACCTGCTGGATCTTCTCGTGGAAGCTACTGGAGTATCGGAGGCAGTGGAGGATGCAGGGAGGAAGATGGTGGATGCTCAGAGGAAGAAGGACGATGCAATGGGCAGAGGACCCGATGGACAACCACTGTACTTTACGAAGAAGAATGTGACGGAACGGTTTCCGGAGGAGGCGAAGAAGATTGAAGTGTTCGAGGAACTGGATAGGCTGTACTCGGAGGAACAGTTGAAAGATATGAATGCAACGGGGTATACTGTATTGACACCGAAGCAAATGGATCTGGTGTACGGGTACGGGTCTCCGTTCAAGAATCCAAAGTTATTGAAGGTCTACGGGAATATGACGGAGGGTGAGATTCATAGAATGATTCACCGGACGATTAAGGATGTGGCAGAGGAGAAAGTGAAGTTTGAAGTTCGTCAAAAAGACATTGTCCTCTCCCCAATCCTACTCACCCCTCTTATCAATAACCCTGTTATCACCTCGCAACCCCTCATCCTCTCCCCTGCAGTTTTCGTCCCATTGATTCAGTCCCCTGCAGTCTTCGGAGCTGTCATTCTTTCTCCCTGGGTGTTCGTCCCTGTGATCCTTTCCCCTCGGGTTTTATCTCCAGTTGTTCTTACCCCATTTCTCTTCGCTCCTATCATTTTATCACCCCTGGCTCTGGTCCCCGTGATTCTTTCCCCCGGTGTCATGAACCCCTTCGTTCTCTCTCCACTGGTCCTCTGTCCCTTCGTGCTTTCTCCTCAAGTTATGACCCCTCTAATTCTTTCCCCATTTGCTCTAACTCCTCTGATCCTTACCCCATTAGCCCTGTCCCCTCTAGTACTATCACCATTCGTGTTATCCCCCCAAGTACTCTCTCCTCAATTTGTCACAGCTTTCATTCTATCTCCGTATGCTCTGTCTCCTGCAATCGAGAGTAAAGGAGAGATGGTTACAGTGTTTGCTTCTCCTAGTTGGTTGAGTTGAACTTATAAAATATGTTATTATTGGTTTCTATACGATTTTGAAGACAGGAAAAACGGGAAGGAAAGAAGGGAAATGATAGGACAGATATGTGGAAAGAGGAGGAGGGTGGTGAATGTTAGATAGTGTGGTACTCTAGACAAAAACGATTGATAAAAGGAAAAGGAGCAAGAAAAAAGAGGAGAAAGGGCCGTTGGAAGTGGAGATGGCCGAGTTGCAACGGTCGCCGAGACAACTGCACACCCGAATGCGTTGAGAGTCGGCTTGATCGTGACGGAACAGATCGGAGGCGGACATATCTCTGCAAACACTTTTGTATTTTTCGTTGTTTCAGCTATATCCAGTTGAGCCGAATTATGCTTTTTTTTAGAACCAACACCATTTTTTCCAAAATTTTCTCAAAACTTTCTCAAAACTTTCTCAAAATTTTTTCAAAAAAAAAATTCCATATTTTGGATTACTAATTTTGTACAGATTTGAATTCATATTTTGTTATTTACCTGCAAATATCATATCTATCAAACATGCTCAACGTGTGATTGTTGAGTCCTCGTCGAGCCAGGCTCAGTGCACAACCACGCATAAAGAGTCGGTGACCGGTGGGCTGGCCTGCAAAATTGATAAATACGTAATTTTAAATGCTGATTGTGTTAAAAAACAGTTGAACGTTCAAGTGTACAGAAAGTTATTTTAATTAGAGCGCTGTGAGCCTACTCGGCGAGTCTCGCCACGTAATCAGTTTTTCGCTGTTTTCTCGATTCTGGGCCAATTTTCTTGATTTTTTTAAAATAAAACTGAATAAAACAGAAAATTTGTGACCGATTAATAGTCAATTTGACAAGAATCCAGCAGTTTTTCATTAAAAATTATCAATTTCTGTAATTTTTAGTTCAAAAACACAAAATTTGGAAATTAAAGCTGAAAAACTGATGGATTCTTGTGGAATTGAATACCAATCGGTCACAAATTCCCTGTTCTATCCGATTTTAACAAAAAAAAGTTTTAAAAAAACTGGTCCAGAATCGAGAAAACAACGTAAAACCGATTTCGTGGCGAACCCGCCGACTGCCAACTTTTTTGACGTTTGTAGTGTATATATATATATATATATGTTTAAATACTCACCCATAACCATCAAATCTTGTTGAATAGTCAAACAAATCGTTCGGCAAGGAACTGTATGCATATTCGTCACATCCATCTCTCCATCACATTGAGAACTAAAGTTGCGGGGGCGGTGAAAGTATCTGAACTTTCAAGTTTTCTTTTTTTCGAGATTTCATTGTTACCTGTCCATTCCCTTATCCAAAAAACCCTCATACATCTCTGACATGCAGCTAAAGCACCGATTCGGGGTGCCTTGTCGATAACCGGCTGCCAAGTCGACTGGTGAGATGATCATGAGGAGTAGTGTAGTTGAGAGGAGCAGAATGGTCGGCGACGGCATTGATCGGATCATTCATTGCATTGGAGAGCTGGAAAAAAGTATCATGATTGCGAACTTGTCAGGAACATTTTCCAACTTAAAACGGCTTGATTGGAATCTTGGTTCAAAAGTTATGACACCAAATGTAGAAGATCACAAACAAAGTCCGAGAACGGAGAGAAGATGGGACTGAACTGAGCTAAATTTTTGGTGGCTTAACCAATTCAAACAAGTCTACTCATCATCATCATCCATTTCTCCTCTGCTCAAATATATTTATTTATCTGTTGGGACAAGCCAGAAACACGAGTCAAAGCGATCAAGTGACACATGCAGCAGGAAAGGGGAAAATAAAGAGGAGAGAAAAGAGCTATTTGATATTTTGAAAAAGGGGGAGGAGTCCTGGAGAATGCTCAGATTTCAGATGTGTAGAGTGGCCAATTAGTTTGACCTAGTTTTCTAGATTTGACCTAACTAAAAGTACTAAAAAGAACCCTATAAAATTAGAAGAAAAATGTATGAATAAAAAGTAGATGCAAATGGAGGTAAATTATGGGTATCCAGGTACATGAAGTGACATGTTAGAGTATAAATATGAATATGACATGTTGAGATGATATGTAGAAAACGAGAGAGAGAGAGAGAGA
>LR538064.1:262857-287462 GCA_900883565.2 Caenorhabditis panamensis | reverse complement strand
GAGAGAGAGAGAGAGAGGGAATAGAATTGATCCAGTCTTTTTTGCTGTTTTTCGACTATAAATTGAGCTGAAAATCTGGGTCTCGCCACGAAATCGGTTTTGTGCTGTTTTCTCGTTTCTGGTCCAACTTTTTTTAATGTTTTTAATAAAAACGGATAGAAAATAGGATTTGGAACCTGGAAATAGCCAATTTGACCAAATTTAGTTAGATTTTCATTGCGTACTACCCGTTTTTGTAACTTTTCCGAAAAAAACAGACCAAAATACAAAATCTTAAATTTTTCAAAGAAAAATGTAGTATTTTGGGTTAAATTATCTATTTCTAGACTCCAAATTTTCTGCTCTATTCATTTTTATTTGAAAAAATTCGAAAAAATTGGTCCAGAAACGAAAAAACAGCAAAAAACCGTCGTGGCGAGACCCGCCGAGTGCCACTTTGAGGTAATAATACTCTGTATTTGAATAAAAAAATTGTTTTTAAAAATGTGCTCAACTTGTCTCTACCCCCTCACGTCTACATCCATTTTTCCCCGCCACCCTCTCAATATTTTCCATCTCTCACTCTCCTTCCCAACCACACAAAGGCGTCTAATTAGGGACCTCTCCGCCTGGAAGACGAGTGGAAAAAGAGGCGAGAAGGCGAGGAAAAGGAAGGCGTGGAAATGTGTAATCCGAGCATCAGAAGGCGTAATGCTAATTCGTGAAGGAGAGGGAAAAGCGCCTCATTTATGACGCGCAGGAATTGACACTTTTAGGCGCGCGGCTTAGGGCAACGGTAATTGGAAGTGAAGGTTGCGAAAGGATACAAGTACGAGTATCACAAGGGACTAGGGAAAGAAGGGCAACTGGAAAATTGTAAAAAATTGGACCAGAAACGAGAAAACAGCAAAAAAGTGTCTTGTCAAAACACTTTCCAAATGGTCCTAATGCGTCCGCCCATCCATCTCTCAAAAATTTCCTCTAACCTCCAAAATGAACAAATTAGGAGTTGTGGAAAGAGGGGAATTAGGAAATGAAAAGACTAGAGACTTTTTGGTGTTCTGGAAAGGGGAAAAACTCAAAATAGAGTGGAAATCGAGCAAGAAAGAGAGCGAGTAAAGGACAAGTGACATTTGATACCCTTTCTGATACTTTTCCCCAGTGTTTTGAAGCTTGATCAGTAGCCGAGAATGTAGAAAATGTCTTTTTCTGTATCTCACTTCAGAATTGAGATAAAAATCTGAAATTTCACCGAGGTGTTGGGAAAACCTGGTAACATTTGCCAGTCAAGTTACAGCTCTCAACTTCAATTTTCGACCAATTCAAAATTCCGTTTAAAAAATGAGAAGCGTGTTTCTATGAGATCTAGAGGATTCTAGATCCTAATAAAACCAACATGTTATTATTATACCAATAATTATATTAGCTGCTCCAATTCCTAGGTTCCCCCCTCCCCCTTCTATTCCATTCATCTCTCTCCACTTGGGCTCCAAATTGAAGCTGCTAGATGAAAGGAGAAAAGTGTACAAGTGTCTGTTTGACTGGAAAAATAAACAAAATAAACTATAGGGTTCTTGGACTTGGATAATTGAGGTGGGGTAATAGTGAGTGACAGAATGTCATAAATCTTCGGATCGAAACGAAAGTTTGAAAGAAAGTGGAAAATGGAAGAAAATGGAGCAGACGTGCGAGAGATAATAAATCAAAAGTCGGAGCCTAGAAGCAAAGGTATTGGCTGTACTACTGCAGTCACGCGAAGTGGCACTCGGCGGGTCTCGCCACGAAATCAGTTTTTCGCGGTTTTCTCGTTTCTGGACCAGTTTTTTTGATTTTTTTCAAATAAAAATGGATAGAGCAGAAGATTTGAAGCCTAAAAATAGTCAATCTAACCCGAAATACCAAATTTTAGATAGAAAAATTTAAGATTTTGTGTTTTCGTCAGTTTTTTCGGAAAAGTTACAAAAACGGGTAGTTCGCAATGAAAATCTAACTGAATTTGGTCAAATTGGCTATTTCTAGGTTCCAAATTATATTTTCTATCCGCTTTTATATATAAAATTCAAAAAAATCGTGCCAGAAACAAGGAAACAGCAAAAAACCGATTTCGTGGTGAGACCCGCCGAGTGCCACTTCCCGTGACAAGTGCAATGACGTTGATATTTCAGGACAATGCTCTAAAATAACGCTTTCAGTCAAGGCTCCCGATGACTTCTGATGTGTCCCTTCATCCCACTAATTCTCTCCGCCTCTCTTCATGTTTTTGCCGTATCTCTTTCTCCTTCTCTTAACCGAATCCAATCCGAAACCGGAAAATGGAAAAGGAAGTGCGAGAGAGAGACGGGGAGAGCAAGAGGCACGAATTAGAAACATTTGGGAGCATTGGAAAAAGGAAAAGTGGAAAAAGGATGGGAGGTCCTTAACCAAATAGTCTAGTGGTCTGGTACCTTTTTCGAGTCTCGCCACGAAATCAGTTTTTTGCTGTTTTCTTGTTTCTGGTCAGATTTTCTTGAATTTTCTTTATCAAAATAGATAGAAAATAGGATTTCAAACCTAGAAATAGTCAATTTGACCAAATTCAGCTAGATTTTCATTGCGAACTACCCGTTTTTGTAACTTTTCCGAAAAAAACAGACTAAAACACAAAATCTCAAATTTTTCTATGAAAAATGTAACATTTCGAGTCAAATTGACTATTTCTAGGATTTAAATCTTTTGCTCTATCCATTTTTATCTAAAACAACTGGAAAAAATTGGTCCAAAAACGATAAAACAGCAAAAAACCGATTTCGTTGCGAGACCCGCCGAGTACTGATTCCTGATCAGCGTGTCAAAATTGACATTATAACCAAACGGACTTTTTCAGAGGGTCCCAAAAATGAAAAGAAACCTTAAGGACCCTTTCCATCAGAAAACAACCCTTTAAAAAAAAACAAACTTGTACTGCGAAGTATCCATGTCCACTCTAGAAAAACAAACTGACAAGTGGCCTTCGCTTCTAATTAAAATTGCTCAAGTCAGTCACTCCAGAGCATTTTTTTAGCATCCGGAGGAGCCTCAGAAAAACCGGAAAAGGAGGCAAAAGCAACCGATTAGGAGACACATATTATAGTGTGTGCGGGAAAATTGATGGTGGGAAAAGAAGGGAAAGAGGGAAAAACATGGAGGATCACCTAGGTGACTGAAGACTCGGGGGGAAATCACAAATTATAGTGTTGAGGGAGGAAGCCTTGTGACTGAAGGAGGTGATAACAACGAGGGATACATGATACTACTACAATGTTGGTCTGGATGTTTTGATGGAGTTATGTAGAAAGAATGAGAAGGAAGTAAAAACTGGGTACAATTGAGATGGAGAAGGTCAGAATGAGTCAGACAAACAAAACAGAATGATTCTTTGATTTCTTGTTCGTTGATCAATGCTATCCTGACAGTTTGAAATTCGAAGTTTGATACTACAAACGCCAAAAAAGTTGGCACTCGGCGGGTCTCGCCACGAAATCGGTTTTACGTTATTTACTCGGTTCTAGACCAATTTTCTTAAATTGTTTTCAAATAAAATCGGCAAGAACAGGAAATTTGTGACCGATTGATAGTCAATTTCACAAGAATCCATCAGTTTTCCATTGAAAATTTTCCATTTTTGTCATTTTTAGTTCAAAAACACAAAGTTCGGAAATTCAAGCTGAAAAACTGATGGATTCTTGTAAAATTGACTATCAATCGGTCACAAATTCCCTGCACATTTCAATCTCTTAAACAACGCCAAAAAATCATTCATAACACAAAAAAATGAGCCTAGTGCAGAATGAAATTTGATCTGACTAGTGATAGCGATACCCTGAGAATGTCAGCGTCTAGGTCGTTAGTCACAGTTATCATCACACGCCCTTCTCCCTTTCCCCCTTCAATCAGCTGTTTTCAAAAAAACTTCAAAACGAGAAGAAACTTTCTCTGCTTTCAATTTCTAGACTTCAAATCCTAGAAAAGTCCTTGAGGTGGTAGTTCTAGAAAAATCTGCAAAAATACTAAAAAATCAATCACATTTTTCTGATATTTCAAATGTTTTCAAAATCTGCGAAATAGTGATTTGAAACAAGTTATGACCTGTTTTAGTGCTGAAAATGTAGTCTTTTTGCATTAAATTCATGGTTTTTGATAATTTGACATGTAAATTTTTGAAAAATTTTCATTTCCGGCGATTTTGAGGGCAAAAAACGAAGTTTTCAGCACTGAAGTAGGTCATAACTTGCTTCAAATTAGTATTTCGTAGCTTTTGAGAACGCCAAAAAATTGAGAAAAAATGCTCGATTTTTCAGTATTTTTTTTTGAAAGATTTTTTTAAACCGCCTCCTCGAGGACTTCCCTGTCAGTCCAGAAACCAAAATACGGCAAACTTGCAGAGTTTTTGTAGTAGCTACAGTAATCCTCTGGAACAGGTGTTGACGACAAGCTGTACAAGGTGTGTTTGGCTCCATCTGAGCCAGAGACGGGGCTCAACGTGCCAATTACACCCGCCTCTTCATCCCGCCACATCTCTCCATTAATCATCGGTTTTCGTTTCCATAACGAATTGGCTCCTCGGCTCCACTGCCGACAAATTGGCATGTACATATAGTCGGGGTAGGGCCTAATTTCTCACCCAACACGAAGGGGTCCAAGTTGGGAAAAATGGGAGGGGAATGGATGAGAAGTAGTTTATTAGAGAGGGGAAGCAAAAATAAAGGTTCAGAAGCAAAAAATGAGCAAGCAAATATCTATCTAAATTCTAGGGATGTAAACATAAATAGTATCCGAAGAAAACGCCTAAAAAGTTCAATTCCTCAACAATGATTCGATATTCTTGGTGAAACTCGACAAATCTCCCCAATTCGGCTGTCCACCACCAGAAGCCATCCCTTTTGGTGGTTTCACCTGAAATTTTCATCGTTTTTAGGTAAGAATGGAAGTGCGCTCTACCAAAGTGAGCGCACTTCTACATGTGATCAGTAGAGCGCACTTTGTTTCATGTACCTCTAGATTACAGCGAATGTTTTAACCGATACCATTCAAACTAGCAAATCACACAAACTCGCTGAAAGGAAAGGAACGAATGACTATTTTGAAGAATAGTACAAAGAAAATCTCTGAAAAGTAACTCACAGACTTCCTCCTTCCTTTCTCCTCTTTTTTCTTATCTTCTCCCTCCTTTTTCTCGCTTTTTTCATGTTCTTCTGGACGCCGACTTCCTCGACGACTTGTTGAGCGGGAAGGAGCCATGGAATGGGACTGGCGGGTGTCAGGACGATGGTGGTGATCTGAAGAATTGAAATTTGCTTGTTTGAAATGCTCCGGGTTTTTGCAAAACTTTCAAACGATTTCAGTCATGCGCCTTTAAAGTCGGGGATACTGTAGTTTCAAGGAACAATTTTTTCAGTAATTTCCCAGAGAAAACACCAAAAAAACGAAGAAATCGTCGGAAAATCGGCCAAACTATTACTGCGAAGTGACACTCGGCGGGTCTCACCACGGAATCGGTTTTTTTGCAAATTGACCGCAGTAGTATAATATCCCCGGAATGATATCTTCAATTCTTTTTGAGTTATAATTTGTGGAAACCAAACTAACACACTCGTGACCTATCGCAAGTGATATCTTAACATGCCAATCCAAATTTTCAAGGTTTTTTTCAACAAGCAGGAGCCTACCTTCCTCATCCTCAGAGTCCTGATGCCGTCTTCCATGATCCTCCTCTTCTGAATCCTCCACCTCACTCGGCAATTCTACCTCGGCAGTGTGCAATGTTTCCTCCGAAGCTCTTCTATGCTCTCTTTTCACCACCTTCTTCTTCTTTTTCTTCTTTTCCACTACTCGATCCGAGTGATCCTCATTGAACGGAATCACTATCTCCTCTTCCTCTTTTTTCTCCTTTTTCACTCTTCCGTCTACAGTTTTAGACCTCTTTTTCTTTTTCTTCGTCTTTTCCTCTTTTTTCTGTATCTGCTGACCTCCATAACTCATTGGTGTGAAGTGGGAGCTAGATGCCACGTAGTTCTACAATTTGAAAAATACATAAACTTTATTCAAAACGTCGATAAAAATACCTCGCCATCCCTAATCTTATTGATATCTTTTACCAGAGTCCCTGAACTTGTATAAATCTTTTTTGCACCATTGATAAGCCCTATTCGGTCACTGATAACATCCAAAAGAACATCAACAGACGGGACTCGATGAGTATTCACCACAACCTAGAAACCATCGTTCCTGGATTATACAATTCAAAAACTCACCTGAATTCCTGGAAAAAACACATCTCCATTTCGAAAAACATGAATCCTCTTCACACCCACTGGATTCGTACTGACCATTGTTGGAACCACTGGGACATGATCCGAAGACCGACTTCGAAATGTCGTACTGTTTTTGGGCATTTGTTAGTAAGAAAAATGTTTTCTAAATGTATACTTTCGAAACGAAAAGACGAAGCAGAGCCTGTGGAGACCGCGGGGACCATGGGGACCAGGTCAGGCGCATGCGCATTTGTCACTAGGCAACTGACTTATTTATGAGACTCAAAAGGGAAAAAAGGGAACATCAACGTCAACCATCTCTTTCCGTTTTTGAGAAAGAAGCCATCCTGTAAGAACAGATAATGTACGGCCTGTAAAAGTCAACGTGAAATGCCGCGGCGGCGACACACGCTCATGCGAGTGTTACCGTAACCCGAAAACTTTCTCATGTTGTGAAATTCCTTGAAAATCTGTCGCTTTTCGCTCAATTTCGTGCTGAAAAGGCAGAAAACAGGAGAAAACAGTGTTTTCCGAGAAAATCTCAATGGAAGCGCGTAGACTTTAACAGGCCGTGTAATGTATGTTAGAGAAAATAAAAACAAACGAAGTGACGGATGATCAGATTTATTCAATTTCAGTTAACAGAGCGATAAAACATTGATATCAGACTTCCTCCTCAGACTTTTCCGCAGCCATCTCAGCATCCCATTCCTTTCTCATCTCCTCCGGACAATTACCCTTGATCCACTGCGCCACCTTCTTACACGCCACCTCGAGCAATGATTGAATATCCAAAAAGTTGGCTGCACAAATCAAATCAAACATTCCTTGCTTGGAAAACGAGTCCAAATACTGATTATCCCATTCTCCAATCACAATTTGGTCCGCCGGACGATTGCGTTGCGTGGCCACTGGCTCGGCTTTGTGATGCTCGAGATAATCGATAACTCGACGGAGAGTGTTGCCTGCGACATTTTGAAGGGGGATCGGTTCCATGGCAGCAGCGTTTTCCGCAGAGTATCCGAGGTTTATGATGCAGAGACGAAGGGTTTCCGAGTGTTTGGAGGCTGATTCGGAGATCAGGAAGTGTTGGTCGTCGTTGGATTGGATCTTGTACATGATCTCGGACATTTTTTGGATGAATTGAAGTTTTCTGAAAAGGAAACTGGTTTGAATTGAGGAAAAGGAAAAATTGAGAAAAAGTCGATAAAAACAGAGGAAGACAGAGGGGTAGAGAACAAGATTAGCTGTGTGGGCCAATGAATGAATGGACCGGACCATTGACGAATCGGCCTTGTTCTTGAAAAATCTATCAACGCAGCAGTTCGTTTGGTTTTTATTGACAATATTTGTCAACAGAGTGCATTTGCATTTCACGGATTAGAGGATTCAATGTTTCCATAGCAACCAAGTTTCATACTTTTGTTTGTGTTTCCCCATCTTTTTTCCATATTTTCCCCCAGTGGTGGGCAAACGGCGGAAAAATGGATATCCAAGATCTTGTAAAACCCATTTTTTCAAAAACCTGTTGCACGCAACAGCTTTTTTCGGGAAAAATAGCTTGATTGGGAAAAAGTGATCAACTAAAAAGTTACTAAAGAGACAATTCCCTATCGATTAGTGCAATGAAACACCTGAAATAAAATAATCCGCGTCCTGACGGTACGTCTGAAAGTAGGCTCACTTTGACCCTTGACAGTGTTAGCAATTCGCGTGTACGTCATGTGGTACATATACAGATTGGTAGCAATTTTTCTGTTCTACAACTTTGTAGTTGAAAAATTTTTTATCTCTTCTGGTTCTCGAGATAAACTTCAAAAAGTGACAGCGCTTTCACCACTGGCAGCAAAATTCCCATTCAAAAATTTTGAAAACTGTCATTTCAGCCACACCTGCTTTTTCAGCTGATTATTTTACTAAACCCATCGGGAATTTTTGTTCTTATCAGTTCACAAAGATGAGCGGATTATAATTGTTCAGAAGAACATTCGAGTACACCTTCTTTTTAAAATTTCTTTAACAAAACTGATATTTGAAAAAGAAAAAAAATGAAGTTTCTGAATTCTCTGCTTCCCTGTATTCTGATTCTCATTTCAGTTACATCAGAGCTGCTAGCAGCAGATGATGATTGTAAGGATACCAGTGATAAGTTAGTTTTTCTTCTTGCTGCTGCTTTCGAATGAGCTATAACTGCGGTCACTTGAAGTGGCACTCGACAGGTCTCGCCACGAAATCGGTTTTTTGCTGTTTTCTCGTTTCTGGTCCAATTTTTTTAAATTTCCTTTATGAAAACGGATAGAAAATAAAATTTGAAACTTAGAAACAGCCAATTTGACCAAATTCAGTTAGATTTTCATTGCGAACTACCCGTTTTTGTAATTTTCGCGGCAAAAGCACAAGTCCAAAAACGGGAAAACAGCAAAAAACCGATTTCGTGGTGAGACCCGCCGAGTGCCACTTCAAGTGACCGCAGTTCTATCTTTCCATTCATTTTCCAGATGTGCTGATTGGCAAAAAAACAAGTTCTGCGAAAACTGCTTCTACTCCTGCGACGTGCGTATTCAATATTGCGCGAAAACTTGTGGATTCTGTGGAGACAACAAGGTTGACTGCAAAGACTGTACTGTAACCACGACCCCGACCCCTTCTACCACAACAACTCCACCTTCAACGACAACCGGACCTTGTTTTGATATGGTTGATAAGTAGGTTGCATCATGGGTCCCTTTTGATGAAATGAAAAAAACAAAAAAAACACTTTAGCTGCAAAAACTGGAAGCTCAAGGGATTCTGCACCAACCCGTTCTACAAGTGTGCTGACAAAATCAAATACTGCGCCAAATCTTGTGGATTCTGTGGCTATGGATCTTGTGTTGATAACTAATGTTTTTTTTCAATGAATAAAAATATTTGCAAAGAAACTACTTCTTTTCAATTTGTTCTATACGTCACTTCCACCTACATTTGATCAGCTTATCACCCTAAGCATCTTAAAGGGGTAGTCCGGTAATTTTTTCGTTGTCGAGATTTTGACAGATTTGGAATCAGCGTATCAAAATACCCGGGGTCCCAGTTGAACATTTTTCATGAATTTGAGTTCTAGTGCCTGAAAACTGGGCTCAAAGTGCGGATTTTGGGCTCCTCGTCGTGCAGTTTCACCGGTCCGCCGTTGATTTTTCACGCGACTTTTTCCTTGTCGTGCAGTTGATTTTCTCGTCGTGCACGCGGAAATTCTCAAATTTCCAATAAAAACGTGAACTTCAGGCAGCTGCCTCCTTTCGGTTCTCTTGGAAAGTTCACGTTTTTATTGGAAATTTGAGGATTTCCGCGTGCACGACGAGAAAATCAACTGCACGACAAGGAAAAAGTCGCGTGAAAAATCAACGGCGGACCGGTGAAACTGCACGACGAGGAGCCCAAAATCCGCACTTTGAGCCCAGTTTTCAGGCACTAGAACTCAAATTCATAAAAAATGTTCAACTGAGACCCCGGGTAATTTGATATGCTGAATCCGAATCAGTCAAAATCTCAACAACGAAAAAATTACCGGACTACCCCTTTAAGATGCGTTATTCGATAAACCCGGAATTGGCTTGGCACTAGCGCCGAAAGTTTCTCCGATCTGGATGATATTTAGCACAAACATGTACCCAGATAAGGCCTTTCAAAAAATGTAACCAAAAAGTTTGTACCATGTACCTACCGTACTAGGGATCAACGAAACAACTTTTTGGGTCGGAAAATGTAAAAAATTCAAAGTTTGAGATTTTGTTCTGAGACTTCGTATATATGTTTTGGGGTACCAAAAGTGTGTTTGAAAATATTTAGAGCTCATAGAAACATCTGGAAGTGTCATTTTTGATGGTAGCACTTTTCTTTTTACATTTTTTCTCAAAAATTTTCTACACTTCTACATGGATTTTCTTTTTTTATTTGAAAGTTTATTTCTTTGTGCACATTTTGGTATGTAAAAACCCTGTGAAAACGTGACCCATCTTGAGTTATGATTTTTTGGATGTGACCCATTTTTCAAAAATAGGTAAAAGTCAAAAAACCAACTTACTCATTTTTGGTCCAAAACAAAATTACAAAACGGAAATCGATAGCTTATTCCTCGCTGATCATTTTTGTAGTTGACCACTTTTTGATTGCTCTTCTGGTTTTCGAGTTATAGCGGTTTTCCCGAGACGTGTCCAAAGTTGGGGCGCGGCGGCCGGCCGGTCGGTGGGCGGCGGGGGCAAGTCGGCGGCCAAAAGTGGGGTACACAAGAATGATCATAACTCGGCGGCCAGGCAATATTTTTACAAACGGTCAACTGCAAAATTGTAGTTCGAGGAATAAGCTACCGACCAGTCTTGTTTGTATTTCAATTCTCTCAAAAGTCGAATGTATAACACGCGTTGAACTTGACCAAGTTGCAAATGCTGTCTACATATTCACTTTCATAGAAACCAAAATACAAACAAAACTGATCGGTAGCTTATTTCTCGAGCTACATGTTTGCAGTTAACCGTTTGTAAAAATATTGCCTGCCCGCCGAGTTATGATCATTCTTGCACACCCCACTTTTGGCCGCCGACTTGCCCCCGCCGCCCACCGACCGACCGGCCACCGCGCGGAAACTTCGGACACGTCTCGGGAAAACCGCTATAACTCGAAAACCAGAAGAGCAATCAAAAAGTGGTCAACTACAAAAATGATCAGCGAGGAATAAGCTATCGATTTCCGTTTTGTAATTTTGTTTTGGACCAAAAATGAGTAAGTTGGTTTTTTGACTTTTACCTATTTTTGAAAAATGGGTCACATCCAAAAAATCATAACTCAAGATGGGTCACGTTTTCACAGGGTTTTTACATACCAAAATGTGCACAAAGGAATGAACTTTCAAATAAAAAAAGAAAATCCATGTAGAAATGTAGAAAATTTTTGAGAAAAAATGTAAAAAGAAAAGTGCTACCATCAAAAATGACACTTCCAGATGTTTCTATGAGCTCTAAATATTTTCAAACACACTTTTGGTACCCCAAAACATATATACAGAGTCCCAGAACAAAATCTCAAACTTTGAATTTTTTACATTTTTCGACCCAAAAAGTTGTTTCGTTGATCCCTAGTACGGTAGGTACATGGTACAAACTTTTTGGTTACATTTTTTGAAAGGCCTTATCTGGGTACATGTTTGTGCCAAAAAGCAGCCAGATCGGAAAAACTTTCGGCGCTAGTGCCAAGCCTCTTCACAAAAAGTCCAGGTTTATCGAATAATGCATCTTAACTTTTTTACGTTTCTAATACCATTGTCTTCAATTTTAAATCAGGCCCCGCCCACTTTCCATTGTTCCGACTATCACTGATAAGTCAGTGATAACATTATAAAACAATTTTCAAATTCCATACTAAAAATCACAAATTCTCTGGCTTTTCCCGTCTAAATGAATCAATTTTTGACAGTTTTCCTCGTGTTTTTGATAATTTTTATCAATGCGAAACCACAGGGACTGATGGGTCCGGAGAAGCAGATTCAGTTGGATGATGTTTGTAAGGATAATGGAGCGAAGTGAGTCTGTTTGCTGAGTTGTTTCAGGGATTAGAACCATTTGCTGAAAGCGCTTTTAAGGTTATTCGAAATTTCAGAAAAACAAATTTAGGTGGATCTCGCCACGAAATCGGTTTTACGTTGTTTTCTCGATTCTGGACCGAATTTCTCCAGTTTTTTCTAATAAAATTGGATAGAAAAGGAAATTTGTGACCGATTGATAGTCAATTTCACAAGAATCCATCAGTTTTTCATTGGAAATTATCCATTTTTGTAATGTTCAGTTCAAAAACACAAAATTTGGAAATTCAAGCTGAAAAACTGATGGATTCTTATGAAATTGACTATCAATCGGTCACAAATTTCCTGTTCTATCCGATTTTATCAGAAAAAACTCGAGAAAATTGGTCCAAAACCGAGAAAACAACGTGAAACCGATTTCGTGGCGAGACCCGCCGACTGCGAACTTTTTGGCGTTTGTAGTACCAATTTCGGCGATAAACCCTTTTCTACATTTCAGTTGCCGTAACTGGGCTCTGAACGGCTTCTGCACCAATTGTCATTACACATGCCAACAACGTCGTGACTACTGTGCCCGAACTTGCGGTTTCTGTCATTCGGGTTATGTTTGTACTAATTGCACTTCGACAACCACTACGAAAACGACTACTGTGACAACTGTAAAGAAGTGAATTTCAAAAAGATGTTTAATACTGTTGATTTTATGCTGGAAATATGTAGATAAAGTTTGAGAAAAAAATGGAAAAAATAAATACAAATTTTTACAATTTTTAGCTACCAATTCGAGGGGAGGAATGTGGTCTAAATGGCACAGGAAAAAAGAAAAGAGGGGAATGTTTACTGCAAGGGATGCTGACCGGATTCGTCTAATTCGGGAAAAACATTAACTAAAAGTCGATCGACTAGCACGTAGAGCAGCTGTTTGTTGAGTCGAGGGTACTGTAAGGAGGTGATGATTCGGGCGAGAAGATGCTTGATGTCGTCCCGACCGATGAGGCGTTGTGCGTGGAGGGGGATCTGAAGAAACGAAGAAAAATCAGTACTACTGCGGTCACGGAAAGTGGCACTCGGCGGGTCTCGCCACGAAATCAGTTTTTCGCTGTTTTCTCGTTTCTGTTCTGATTTTTTTCAATTTTTCTACATAAAAACGGATAGAAAATAGGATTTGGAACCTAGAAATAGCCAATTTGTCTGAATTTAGTTAAATTTTCATTGTGAACTACCCGTTTAGTAACTTTTCCGAAAAAACAGACAAAGACACAAAATCTTAAATTTTTCTATCAAAATTTTGATATTTCGGGTCAAATTAACTATTTCTGGGCTTCAAATATTCTGCTCTATCCATTTTCATGCGAAAAAACTCAAAAAATTGGTCTAAAAACGGGAAAACAGCAAAAACCCGATTTCGTGGCGAGACCCGTCGACAAAAATCAGATTTTTTTAAACATCAAATTCAAAAAAACCCACATTATTCTGAAAAAACTCAAGAGTCCTTCGCATCGCCAACTCCTCCCTCATCTTCATTTCCTGTTCCGTTGGCCAGGGTTCCTCGTTGCAGAATAGAGACCATTGAACGTGTTGTACCAGATAGGTCAAGTTCTCTATTGACAGCGCTTTCCGGAATGCGGCTCCGAAGATTGAGACAATCAGCGAGTCAATGGTTCGATTGCAGAGAGATCTGATGGATGAGAAGATGGGCGTGGCCCATTTGAATCGCGATTTGAGCGGGTTCCAGAACAGCAAGAGGCATGAGTCGTAGGCGGATCTACTCCAAATTCCTTTTCCATCCATTGAATTCGCTCTCGCCACTTCTTCATCTACAATTTTACGATGTGAACCGCGCTCAAGGTAAGTTTTTCAGAGTGTTTTGGCTACTTGTTAGTTTTTAGAAAGTTTGAAAATGTCTAGATGACCAGAAAAAACCCAATGTTTTTCTGAATTTTTTTGCAAAATTCTACGATATTCCATCCCAAATGTTCGTTCCCACTCACCGTGAATTCCTTCAAAATTATTGCCGTAAATCGATGAATAAATGGCGTTGGTCGCGAGGCAAGTGGTCTCCAGAGATGTTGTCGGTGTTGTTTCTTGACTCGCCACGACATCCGACGGAGCTAGTGTCTGTGCAAGAGTCTTCAAGAGAAACGGCTTCAAGTTCTGTCCCTTCTCTCTTCCCAATTTCGGCATCTTTTTCACCACTTTCCACGGGTTCAAATCTCCCAAAGTGAGTGTCTCTCGGAACTCTTCATTCGAAGACAAGAATGCGAGAAGGAGCTCTGATCGATTGAGAAGGCGTTGTTTGGACAGAGTGGAGAGGAACGTCGAGAAGATGAGTCGGTGTTGTTCCATGAACGGTTTGTCCTTTGTGACGAATGTGCGGCGAGTTGGAAGAGGGGAGAATCGGAGTGAGTCGCCGTGGAATTCGTTGAGTTTCGACTCGAGCACGTAGAACTCGTTGAAGGAGCGGTGGATGGACCAACGGGCGGTTTCGTGGGGTTTCGCGTCGGGTCGTTCTACTTCGATGATGAACACGAAGTGGACACGGTCTGCAAATTTACAAAGATTGTAAATAGCAAAAACTGAAACTAAAATGTTGGCCAGCAGGAAATGCTCCATCGAAAAACGTCTGAAATAGTAAAATTTCTCACCTGTAATCCGATCCTTCAACCCGGTGACTTGACTAACATTGACTTTCCAGCAGTTCAAATCAATGGGTTCCGAATCCATAACGAGTCCCGGGGTTGTTGGAAGTTTAGGTTCGTCTAGAGCGACTTCAGGATCCACTGACTCCAAGGAGCAATCCGTACTGATAACATCGATGGTGGGGATTGGAATGTTCACAAACGAAGATCCAGAGGATCCTTGTGACCCTTCGAGAGACTCGGGAGTGTTCATTCCCTCTTCTTCTCCAACTGAAGTCAGTGCTTTTCTCACCCTGGCTCTCAATTGTGACAGTGAGAAAGTGCGCTCTACGGCCAACCCGGCTCTTCTGTCTTTTTGATCAATCAGTTCATTGATGGTGATGGGTGGTGAGCCACAAAGGTATCCCAAGAAGCATTCGGATTGGCAGAAAGAGACAACGTGTGTGGTTTGCATTCTGTGATACACCACTTGATACGACGACTCCACAATGCCTTCGAGAACTTCTAGATCATTGATTTCCACTGCCTTCTTGTACTGTTCCACGAGTTTCTCATCGAGTCCCACTCTCTCCTGAGCACTTTCATGTACGAATTGACCGTAAAGCTGCCAGATATCATAGGCAATTTGACTTGTCGACTCTGATTTCCTTTGAATCGACTCATGGATCCTTGTCGCCTCGACGAGGAATTGAAGCTCATGAACGGGTCCCCGGATGTCTTGAAGGTACATTCGAAAGATTGAGTAGAGACGTGCGTCGCGGAGAATCTCTGTGAGTTTCAACTGAAGCAACGAGTCCGGCAGATTGTCACAAGTCGACGATTCGTCGGTGAGGCCATGAAGAAGCGGTGTCGGAGTCGAGTCCCCGTGTTCCTCTGCGAATCCGTGCTTTTGTTCCGAATCAAACAACAAAATGAGCCAGTAGTTGATGGTGTCCGGTTGTGTCAACATATCGAAAACCGGCAGGAGGACCGCATTCGTCAGCATTTCTCTCAGGAATCCTCTCGCCGATTTCGATGGCCATGGGCGTTCGGTTCGTCCTCTTCCGAAAAGTCGCAGAGGCGAATCATCGTCGTGGGCACGTCCGGCGAGCCGCGTTTCGTCGAGGAGTCTGCAAACTTTGAAATTTGCTTTTCTGTTTGGTTTTTGGGGTTTCTGTAGCCTTGAAAGTACGCAAAGTTGGTAAAGAGTGTTCGCGTATTTTCCAACCTAAGTACCGTATTTCAAATTCTCCTCTCTCTAATTATCAAATTATCAAAAAAAACCCACCTCGGTATCAAAAAATCGGCAATCTGCCTCACATACTCCGTCTCCATCTCCCTCCCAGTCATTGCCACATGGCAATCCGTCAACTTCTCCGCAATTTGAGTCTCGAGAAGACTTCTCGGAGGCGGTGTCGCCGCTTGCGCCAGTATCGCTTTCTCCATTTCATTGAGCCGTGACACGTGGAATGTGGCGATGGGCAGAGCGTCGGAGGCGACGAATTCCGAGAGATCCAGACGACGGATGCAACGAACCAGGTTGGCGGAGGCGTAGCGGAGTTGGTAGCTGGAAGAGGTTGGTAAATACGTTTATTTTGTTTCGCAAGTTCTTGATAATTATATGACTTAAGTTCGAAACACGTGTTTTTTTGAGGAATTTTTTCAAAAAAGACAATCCAACTCACCGTATCTCATTAATAAACGCCCTGTCCCTGCTAATCGCTGCTCCATACCATCCATTCACATACTGTTCCACTATTTCGTTCAGCAAGTTTTCTATCGATTCGTTCAAAGATCCTGCCAGAAATAGCCCTTCCCACGGCATTTTTCGCGTTTTTTCAGCATCCGGGTTAGTTGATTCGGAGGGCGTCGAGCTGAAGGAATCGGAGGAGGAGAAGAAGTTCTGAATTGTAATTTGGAAAACTGCAAAAAATACTGAAAAACGCCTACCTTCCACTGATGCAACATCTCTCCGTTGGAGCACTCGAAGACCCATTTTGCAAAGAAAATCCCTCCGAAAAGAGCTCCAAGGACGACGAGAATGGCTCCAATTCTGAAAAAAAAAATTTTGTTATTAAATTTTTTCTTCAAAAATTCAAATCATCTATCGATTTTTATCTGACATTTACTTTAAAAACGTCTAGAAAAACGCACCCAAACCCGGTAACATGGAAAATTGCGACGATCAGCACTGCGGCCGACGCCACGTGGATTCTTTGATCCTGTTTTACCTCTGTCATTGATTATCGATTGATGAGCATCTGAAAGGGATTTTTAGCAATTTAGATGGATGAAAAATCAATAAAAAGTAAGAATATGGCTTTGAAACCAGTGAAAAAATTGAAAAATCAGAAAAAATTGAAAACAATTTTTTTTTCAAATTTTCAAAAATCCTATTTCTTACCGGGAATATTAGAAAACTATTAAAATTATTAATAACAAAACAAAAAGTCAACAAAAATTATAAGAATTCAAATTCCCGTCTTCTCGTTTTTCCGATCCGCCCATTTTTTTGATTCGGCTTTCTTTCGACGAATGTTCACTGGGAATTCGATGGGTTGGACCTGGAAACTTTTTCTACTTTTTTCCATCCTAATAGCAAACTGTACCTTATAAAATCTACTTCCAGGCAATCTCTTGCCACGTAGTGACGCAGAGTAGGGTAGAATCGGCTGGATCCGAGCGGTGAGACCTTTGCTGTCCGGAGAGAAGGCACTGCAACATTTTGATGGGTTACTGTAGTTTGGAAAATACCAATTTATCGCTATTACCATAATAGTTACACTTGATTTTAGGAATTTTATTGTTTATAGTCTTTACGTATTTTACAAGCTACAGTAACCTTTGAAACTTAAAAAATTCAAAAATCGATGGGTTTCTGTAGTTCGAAAATTACGCAAACTCCGCAAGTCTTTTCACTGCATTTGATTTAACGAAAAGTAGCCAATTTGATAATTCTCCAATTTGGTTGTATTACTGTATTTTCAAAAGTACGCATTTTGTTTTTTTCATGTTTGCACTCGGCGGGTCTCGCCACGAAATCGATTTTTTTGGCTGTTTTCTCATTTTTGGCCCTACTTTTTTGAATTTTCTCTATAAAAACGGATAGAAGAAAGAATTTGAAACCTAGAAATAGTTCATTCGACCAAACTTATTGAGTTTTTCATTGCCATTTACTCATTTTTACAATTTTTCAACTAAAAACACGAAATCTGAAAATTTTAGCTGAAAAACTGAACAGTTCTTGTTGAACTGACTATCAACCGGTTTCAAATTCTCTATTCTATCCAAATTTATGAAAAATTAGTTCAAAATCAAGAAAACAGCGCAGCAATATGTAGTGTTTGAAATTTCTCGTTTTTTGAGGTGTTTTCTTCAAAATTTAAAAAGAAAACTCACTCCAACACTACATCCCTTTCCGACGTGACCATAACCCATCCGATAGAGCTCAGTACAATATCACAACATCCCTCGTCTCTTCTTCCTTTCATTTCGAACCGTCTTCCATCTCCAAGTCCCGGCCACTGTTCCATTCGTTGCGAGTCTCCTCGAGGAACCACGAGGGCCTTTGTTCCAAGCCATTTCGAGTAGAATTCGGCGACTTCTGCCGTTTCCATGACCTCCAGGGGTAATTGATCGTTGACATACGTGGTTAGGAGGACATTGGAGGGTCCTGAGATCGAGGAGATGTCGATTCGAGCGACTCCACCGATTAGAAGAGATTCTCCGGGTTTCACAAGACAGGTTCGTGGTTTGAGGACTCGCCGAGGTGTCACATTGACAAGTTCGTCCAGGGTGAATAGAGAGAGTACCTGGTTTTCGTTGACCGTTCCGGGGGTGTCGTAGCACCACTTGCCTTTTGCAAAGATCGGATCCTCCAAACTCCACTTCTTTCCCTCTTCTCTTTCTTGCTCTTCTTCTCCACTCAACTCCTTCAATGCCATTGGCTGAAGTTGCTCCTCCGAATCCTTGTAAGTGTTCTGTATCACAGCTGTCGGAATGGCGAATCGATCGTCTCCAGTCTCTTCTAGGAGCAGTTTCCGAGCGTACATCTCCTTTTTGACCCATGCTCGATGCGCGATTAGACGACGACGTCGCATTTCCAGGCGGTACGGACCGGGCTTCATTACAGGGAACTTGAGGAGCGAGATCTGGGAGGGGGAGTTGTTTAAAAATTGTCTTTCTCACTCATTTACCGTAGTTCCGGGCCAGATGCTCGTAGTCGCACGGTCTACAAGATCCACAGCTCTCACTTTGCAAAGATCGGATTGGAGGAGCGCGTTGAACATTGTTCTGGAAACTTCTAGTTTTGCATCTCAAACTGTCCGAAGAACTCACGACTTGCCAGCATTAGTACATCCAACCAGAAACATGTTTCCTCGCATTCCCAACTTGACATTTGTGTATTTCAGATAGATCTCCGTGATCAGTTCCTCGATCCCATATCCTGTTTTAGCCGACACCAGGGCAGTGTGCAGGATGTTGAAGCTGTCAAGTAGACCTGCTTTTTCGATGGCTCGTTCCACGGTCTTTTTGAATCTCCACATGTATCCGGTACGGGCGTCTGGTGGGAGAAGGTCCACTTTGTTGCCTGAAAATGACCAAATTTTGCTTATTATTAGATACCGCAATTCAGTTTTTGCTAAAGCCGTTTTTTGAAATCACTTTTGGGCTTTCAAAGTCTCGATTTGAGGGTCCAAAAAAAGTGGAACGATTTACGCCAGAAAAGTTGGCAGTTGGCAGGTCTCGCCACGAAACCGGTATTTTGGTGTTTTCTTGACTCTGGACCGATTCTTTTTATAAATTTTTTGATGAATTCGGAAAGATCAGACAATTTGAAATTGGATGATAATCAATTTTACAAAAAATGTTCAGTTTTTCATTGCAGATTATCTATTTTTATAATTTTCAACGCAAAAACACAAAATCTGAAAATTCAAGCGGAAAAACTGAAAAATTTCTGTGAAATTGACTATCATTCGATTCTAAATTTTCTGATCTTTCCGAATTCAGTAAAACATTTTGAAAAAATCGGTCCAGAGTCAAGAAAACACTGAAAAACCAATTTCGTGGTTTTCGTCGAGACCCGCCGACTTCTAATTTTTTGGCGTTTGTAGTATTTATTGACATCATAAAAAAGTGCAAACAGTCAAGACAAGACTTACCAACAACAATCATCGGTCTGCGGCTCCCGACGACTTGTGCCAGTTTCGGATAGATACTTCCGGGAAGATCAGTGACATCGACGACGAGAATCACGAGAGATTCGGGTTGTTTTTTGAGTTCGCTCATCATTTGAGAGTAGTCCACGTCACAAACGTTCACGTTGAGCTGGAAGAACCGTGGTTGGGTAAGTTCAAAAACCCGGAAACCTAACCAAAAAATTGTGCTCCTGAAGCAAGTGACATCTCTTGCAAAGCGAGTGCTTCTTTCTATCGGCTCTCTTTTTATCGATTTTCTCCAAGATTTCCAGTGGCACGAAACCGGGAAGAGAGCTGTCTTTGCAGTGGAAATTTGCCCCACATCCCGAGCATTTTTGCGAGATGGCTGGCATTTCTTCGACGATTGTTCCGATCAGGGAAGTGGATTGGTGGGTGGAGTCGTCGTTGGATGGAGTTCCTGTTAGATTGAACCATGGTTTATTAGTTTCGTGAAAAAATTTAGCCATTTTTCTGCTGTTTATCATTTTGGTATCAGTTTTTGCTGATTGGCTTCCCCATTTTTTGCTTACTAGGCATCGAATTTCAAACTTTCAACTCAATTCCCTTTTCTACCAACCTGATATGTTTCCGTCATCATCTTCCTCGACTCCTGCCATCCTTTGTCCTGGCTGCTGGAACGAGATTCTCTCGACTGCATCGTCACTTCCGTACCACTCCCGAGTGGCCACCATCCGATCTCCGGGATCCAGATCCAGAGAACTGCCTGCTACGTACTCATCAACGAACACATCGGCTTCCACGTAGAATCCACGATCCGCTTCAGAAGATGTGGATGGATTAGAAGCGCTGTGAACTTCTCCAGAAGCTTTTCCGACTTTCAGATTGGATTTGAGTGGAAAACTCGGTGAATTCTGCATTTCCGCTGCTTCATCGATTTTCTGCGCATTTCTCACATCTCCCGCTCGTTTTTCGAGAATTTTCTGATAAATCGGATCCTGTGAGAGCATCATTTCGCCGAGCATCGATTCTGTAGAGTATCGTTCGGAAAATGGGTTCGGGTGGTTGGTGGATTCGTTGTTGAGGAGCTCACGTTCGTAGGTTGACCAGCGTTTGTGGATTTCACCGACCTGGAAACGGAAGCAAGATATTTTGAAGTTATTAAAGGAATTTTTCGAGATGTTATAATTGAAAAACTTGCCATGCTCGATTTAGTCGGTTCCACAATGAAAAAGATCGAAAAAAAATAGAAAAAGCTTTTCAAATTTGGATTCCGCGCCATTATGCTGGCTTGTGTCGATTTACGATAAACCCGCGCACTTGCGTAATTTCGGAGTGTCGCTTTTCTATTGCATTCTGCATGTTTCCTAGCCCGGATAAGTTTTTACATTACTAAAAAAACCACCGATTTGGCAGTTTCTGTACGATTCCGACAAAAAACCATTGAAACATTGAATTATACCTGCGCCGACCGATTGATACCCCGCTTTTTCACATCATCCAACGTTTTGCGAATCTCCTGCCGCGTCGTGCTCAAACTTCGTCTCAGCGCCCAAATTTTTGCAAATTTCAGCATTTTCTGTTTGATTTCCGGTTGTTGATTGTTGGTTGACTCGTTTTGACTTGAACTTTGACAGCAACCGGTGAGGTGCGCTCTCCGAAATCGTGTTCTACTTCCTGGAAATTATGAGTTTTTGAATGATTCTTATCAGTTTTCTCACCTGAATGTTATCAAAAATCTTGTATCCTCGGAAATTCCAGCAATTGATGAGAAAAATGATAGAAATGTAGAGAAAGGCGGCTAATGGGAAGAAGAAGCCGATGGCGAGGGCCCAGAGTTTCGATGGAATGTAGGTGATGCCTGGAACATTCTTTTTTTTATTAGAAAATTTCGAATACAGCAAAAAAACGACTAACTAGGGAAGTCCTCGAGGAGGCGGTTTTAGAAAAATTTTAAAAAAATTCTGAAAAATCGAGCATTTTTTCTCAATTTTTTGGCGTTCTCAAAAGCTGCGAAATACTAATTTGAAGCACCCACTTTCGTGCTGAAAACGTCGTTTTTTGCCCTCAAAAATTTTTTTTCCAAGAATTTTCATGTTAAATTATCAAAAATCATGAAATTCATGCAAAAAGACGACTTTTTCAGCACAAAAATAGGTCATAACTTGCTTCAAATCACTGTTTCGCAGTTTTTGAAAACGTTGAAAATATCAGAAAAATGTGATTGATTTTTTAGTATTTTTTCAGATTTTTCTAGAACCTCAAGGACTCTCCTAGTAAAGAAAGCTGAAAAAATTGGCAGTTGCTCTCGTAAATCGACATTTAAAAAACCAGCTCTCATTGGTACGATTTTAGAATGCATAATTTTTGTCTGATTATTTTCATAAAACCCACCCAATCGATGCAAAACGGGAACCGGTATAACGGCCCACAGAATGTAGATAACCAGAAGACACCAGGAGACAATGTAGAGTGCAAATCCGTAAATTCCACGTGCCGGATGTGGTCCCGGGAGGTGGATTTCTTCGGATGGAAGTGGCGGACGCGGTTTTTTCGAAGATTCTGCAGCACTTGATGAAGTTTCCGAGGGCATAAGCCTAGAAAATCGATTTTAAAAAACTCAACAAAAATTTTTCAAAAACCAGAAATATCTCAGCGAATCGAAAAAAAAACGCCTCTGGGGGATCAGGATCAAAAAAGAAAATAAATTTTTAAAAATTGTTACTTTGAAAAAAAAAACCTGAAAAATGAGTGGAATCCGTAGAAAATCAGAAGGAGGGGGCGGGGCAAGTGATCACAGAAGATTACAAAACAAATATCACAGAGAAATCAATGTCTAGAATATGAAAATTTACATTTTTATGGTAATAAACAATAGAAATTTCTTTTTCACTCCCATTCATCATCACTGAAACGTGGCGGTGCGGGAATGGAAGATTGTGGTTTGGGAGTCGTCGAGGAGGTGGATGGACGGTCGTTTTTACCATTGATTGCTGAAAAATAGCTTAGAATCTCTTTTTTTTTACTTGTTTTCAATTTAAAAAAAAGAAACGGGTAGAAAAGAGAATTTGTAAAAAAAGTATTGCGAAATCGCAGCTTTCGGGATTTTGTCAAAGCATAACAAGAATGGGTATTTTCAATTCGCAGGATGTTTCAGTCGTGGCCGCGGACTAGGAGTGTCGGATTCTAGGCTACGAAAAACGAAAGTTTCAGTCGTTCACTATTTTCGCCTTTATTTTGCTCTTTTTTACCATTTTTCTCAAACATTTTAATAGAAACATTTGAAAAGACAATTCCTAAATGTTCTTACAAAAAAATTTGAGAAAAATGGTGAAAAACGAGCAAAAAACGGGCAAGAATGGTGAACTACTGAATTTCTTGTTTTCGGGGGCCTAGAATCCGACACTCCTAGTCCGCGGCCACGACTGAAATATCCTGCGAATTGACAACAATTCGCGATGAAATCCGCAATAATAGATTTCAAATTCTCTTTTCCATCTGTTTTTTTTCGAAAACATTTCTCAAAATCGTACCTTTTCTCCTGGCATCCAACGCCCTCGAAAGTGCCGACATCAAGTCTCCACCCCCATTCGTCGTTTTCGTTCCCAGGGTGCTTGTGCTCAACGCAGATGACTCCAGTAGTCCGTCGTATTTTCCCTTCCTCTTCTTCTCCTCAATCTTGTTCAGTTTCGCATTGGAAGCACCACCAGCTGCCCGGATTGCAGCCATCAGGTCGGATCTTCCGTCTCCAATTGATTTGGCGGGGCTGAATGGGGCGGTTGGGGTGGAAGTTGGTGCTGGAGGAGGCGGAGGAGGCGGAGGAGGTGGTGCAGGTGGTTGCAGAGCTGATGGTGGAGGTGGAGGAGGATCGAGAGGATCGGAAGATCCTCCCATCTGCACCTGCATTTTCGACGTAATCGGTGGTGGTTCTGGGAGCGAAAAGGTAATCGGAGGTTTCTCTTCTTCTTCTTCTACGATGGAAACGTCGTCATTTGTGATAAGAAGCTCATCTTCGACGGATAAGTTGCGAAGGTTAAAGTTGAGCGCGTGTCCTTTCAAATTCGGCAAACTCTCGGGCATCTCCACCACCAGTTCACTTTCGGCTCTCCGATCCATCCGAAATGCCAATGGATGATTGTCCTCTTCTTCGCCTCCCACAAACAATCCGTTCCCGAGTGCAGTATCCTCGAGCAACTGTTCATGGATCTTCTGCTGCAGCATCTCCTCCTCGTTCCGTCCACTTCTTCGTGTCGACGATCCTTCCGTATCGAGATGTTCGGCGAGAAAGTCTCCGGTGACACCTTGGTAGGCGGGAATCGAGGTTCCGGCGAAGAAGAGTTCCGCGATATCCATGTCGTCGAGAGAGGTGGGCAACTCGCGGAGTCCTGAAAAACTTTTGGATTTTGGAGAAACTGACTGTTTCTATTTTGAAAGCATGAAGTGATGTTTGGAAGCTTATTCTACGAGCCCCACGGCCTGTGAAAGTCAACGTGAAATGCCGCGGCGGCGACACACGCTCATGCAAGTGTTACCATAACCCGAAAACTTTCTCATGTTGTGAAATTCCTTGAAAATCTGTCGCTTTTCGCTCAATTTCGGGCTGAAAAGGCAGAAAACAGAAGAAAACAGTGTTTTCTACAGTATTCTATCACTTTAAGATGCATTATTCGATAAACCTGGACTTTTTGTGAAGAGGCTTGGCACTAGCGCCGAAAGTTTCTCCAATCTGGATGATATCTAGCACAAACATGTACCCAGATGAGGTCTTTTGAAAAATGTAACCAAAAAGTTTGTACCATGTACCTACCGTACTAGGGATCAACGAAACAACTTTTTGGGTCGAAAAATCTAAAAAATTCAAAGTTTGAGATTTTGTTCTGGGACTTCGTATATATGTTTTGGGGTACCAAAAGTGTGTTTGAAAATATTTAGAGCTCATGGAAACATCTGGAAGTGTGATTTTTGATGGTACCACTTTTCTTTTTCAATTTTTTCTCAAAAATTTTCTACACTTCTACATGGATTT